>CAUYRH010096438.1:0-117610 GCA_963574655.1 Perodicticus potto
AGAATACAAATGTCTTCTTACAATAACTAAGAAAATGCCATGAAGGCTATGTTAATCAGTGTGATGAAAATAGTTCAGATTATATATGAAACTAGCACATTGTACCCCTTGATTGCACTAATGTACACAGCTATGATTTAATAATAATAATAATAAAAGCTGTAAAGTCTCCATTTTTTTTAATGACTGAATAGTATTCTATGGAACTGGAAAAAATAGTACTTCATTTTGTATGGAATTAAAAAAAAAACCATATAGCTAAGGCTATTCTTAGTAATAAAAATGAAGTTGGAGGCAGCACCCTACCAGTCTTCAGGCTATATTACAAGTCTACAGTAATCAAAACAGCATGGTATTGGTACAAAAATAGAGGCATAGACATATGGAACAGAAGAGACAACCAAGAAAGGAAACCAGTCTTTACTTGCCATCTGATGCTTGATAAACCAAACAAAAGCATACAGTGGGGAAAAGAATCCCCTATTCAATAAATGGTTCTGGGAGAACTGGATAACCACATGTAAAAGACTGACACTTGACCCACATCTTTCACCCTTTATAAAAATGGATTCAAGATGGATAAGAAACTTAAATATAAGACATGAAACAATAAAAATCTCAGAAGAAAGTGTGGGAAAACTCTTGATGATATTAGAACAGGGAAAGATTTTATGACAAAGACTTCAGAGGCCATCACAACAACAACAACAATTAACAAATGGGACTTAATTAAACGTAAAAGCTTCTGCACAGCTAATGACACAACAAGTAAAGCAAAAAAACAATCTTCAGAATGGGAAAAGAAATTTGCAGAGTATCAATCTGACAAAGTGCTGATAACTAGAATCTACAGAGAACTCAAATTAACAGAAAAAGAGTAAACAATCCCATCTACCTCTGGGCAAGAGATATGAACAGAGCCTTCTCTGACAAAGACAGACAAATGGCTAAGGAACATTTGAAAAATTGCTCATCATCCCTGATCATCAGAGAAATCAAATCAAAACCACCATGAGATATCACCTAACCCCAATGAGAATAGCTCATATTACAGATGTTGGCGTGGATGTGGAGAGAAGGGAACACTTTGACACTGCTTGGGGGGACTGTAAATTAATACAACCTTTTTGGAAGGAAGTATGGAGAATCCTCAAAGAACTCAAGCTAGACCTCCCATTTGATCCTGTAATCCCATTACTAGGCATCTACCCAGATGAAAAAAAATATCATTTCATTGTAAGGACATTTGCACTAGACTGTATATTGCAGCTCAATTTACAATCACCAATATGTGGAAACAATCTAACTGCCCAAAAAGTTGAGCCACATATTTTCCTCTCTTTATACAAGTAGCCTTACCTCTGCAATAAATAGAATTAATACAACCTAATTCCCAGGGCCATTCTGTTTACTAAAGAACTTTTTTTTCTTTTTGCAGATTTTGGCCTGGTCTGGGTCTGAACCCACCACCTCCGTGGGGTCGGCACCCTACTCCTCTGAGCCACAGGCGCCACCCTTTACTAAAGGACTTTTAACAGGACAGAGAAAGAAGACTTAATGTGGCGAGGCATTCAGCTAGAGAAAATGGTCCAGTTCAAGTTCACCATAGTAGCTGAGGGCATCTTGGTCAAATAAAGTATTTCATAAAACACTGGACCTTGGGCGGTGCCTATGGCTCAGTGGGTAGGGCACCGGCCCCATATAGTGAGGGTTGGGGGTTCAAGCCCAGCCCCAACCAAACTGCAAAAAAAAGATAGCTGGGCATTGTGGCAGGCACCTATAGTCCCAGCTACTCGGGAGGCTGAGGCAAGAGAAACACCTAAGCCCAGGAATTGGAGGTTGCTGTGAGTTGTGTGATGCCACAGCACTCTACTGAGGGCGATAAAGTGAGTCTCTGTCTCTAAAGAAAAAAAAAAAGAAAGAAAGAAAGAAAAATACATAAAGCACTGGACCTTTTTTGTTCTAGTGTCTTATGTTTTAAATCATTCCTCAATTAATAATTTTATAATTCAGCATCTTTATAATTTATAGTATGAAACAGTGTTAAGCATAACAGCTAAAGTTGCCAGGCCCACATTCTTCACAGGCTTTGAGTTAGGTGCTTTATTCTTCCTTTCCATGAAATCCCTATCAGTTAGATATGGTTTGCTTATGAAGAAATTGTTATGACCAATTACATGACCAGTCTAGGATCAAACAGTTCATTATGGAGAGCTGGTTTTAAAATCTAACCATCTTGCTTTAAAATCTATTTATTCTAATATACCATGTTTCTATGAGTCCATTATATAATATTTATTAACAACAACTTGTATTTCTGGTTCTTCCAGTAAGGAAGAAGGGCTGAAAAGGTAAGTTCATGACTTCCTACAGGGAAACATTGGTCAGGGCCTCTGAAAGCATTAAAAGTAAATTGTAAGAGCCAGAATGATTCATCATTGACCTAACATATTCAGAGCCTATTTTATTTCCACTTTCTGTGCTGGCACTTTGGATTTCAAAACAATAAAACAAAATGTCTGGAAGATAAAATTCATATATTCCAAAGGACTTAGAGCTATACGGGACTTTAAAAGCTGGTTAATTCAGCAAACAAAGGTGGAATGTCATGTTAACTGAAGAGGGTTCAATCTTTTCAAGCCTGAAAAGTAAGAAATTCTTGTGACATCAAAATGAGTTCATACTCTTTTCTTGGGTGATTCTTAAGTCATTGATAGAAGTAGTAATTTTCAAATGTGCGAAAACCCTAAAGATTCTAGCCTATGAATGAATAGACTATCTGGAAAGAGCCCAGGCTTCAAGCTAAAACTCGCCATCAGAGGGTGTAATCTAAAATACAGGATGAACATCTCCCGAGACTTGCCCTAGGTCAGTTCACCTCTCTGTGATGCCTTATCCTCTAGATGGAAATAAAAACAGTGAACTCTTTTAAATGTGCCCTATGGTCTGATTAAAGATTGAAAAGGGCTCTAAAACTCCACAGCACTCCCAGGGAAAAATGCTAAATATCATTATCATTATTACACCAAATGCTATAATTTGGTCTCTTCAGATTCCCTTTTTATGTAGATTCCATCAAACTCTGACTTTTGACTTTTCGCCTCTCTGACCAAATCTCCAATGACAAAGCTAAGGGAAATGTTGAGGCAATTAGTGGGAAATGGAAGCAATTAATTCTCTTTTTTAGTGGAGACCTGGCCTCTGTGAACCAGTTTAACCAAAAATAATCAATGACCTTTCTCCGACCAAACTGACGCAAATCTGCTTGATATTTGTCACTGGTTATCCATCCACTGCTTCAACATTAATGAGTCTCTTCACTTTGCCCCTTTCTTTTATGAAATAGAGTCATCTCTTCTGGTCCCTTGCTACCTTTGCATCTGCTATTTTTGCAAATCTTACACAGTCAAAGTCCTCATTATCCATGTGTAAGCCTGGGAACCATTTTTAACATAACCATGGTTTCTGATTTCCCCCTTCCCCCATGAAGGGTTTCCTCTCCTCTGCTATAAAGACAGAATCTTGTTCAAAATAAATGAAAGACAACAACAAAGATAAAGTTCAAATTTAAAAGAATCCCCCAAAAGAATGCTTCCTTTATCGAGGTCTAAGCTTCATACGATCCTAGATCCAAAACTCACTGACCATCTTGGGAAAATTATCCATCCTCCCAAAACATCAGTTTTCCTTTCTGAACAAGGCAGTAGCACTGCCTTGAGAATATTGTCAGACTCAAATGAGATGATACATTCATAGCCTTAGATGAAAGCCCCATCAATGTTTCCTAATATCACCTGCTAGAAAGAGAAGGGAAGAGAATATTTCATGAAGTACAGCTGATGTTGGTACTCACTACGACTCTTCTAAGATGACAGCTATTTCAGAAAGAGCAGTCAGCATTCAAGATCTTTTATCTCCCAAAAGAGAACTTAATATTTTAACTAATCCACTTAATATATAATTATTTACACCTGTAATCCTAGCACTCTGGGTGGCCAAGGCAGGTGGACTGCCTGAGCTCAGGAGTCCAGACCAGCCTGAGGTAGAGTGAGACCCTGTCCTGAAACAGGGCACTGTGGTGGGTGCCTGTAGTCCCAGCTACTTCAGAGGCTGAGGCAAGAAAATCACTTGAGCCCAAGAGTTTGAGGTTGCTGTGAGCTCTGAGGCCAGGGCACTCTTCCAAAGGTGACAAAGTAAGACTGTGTATCAAAATATATACATATAATTATTTCCTTTTCCTAGTCTATTAGAGACAGCTTTTACACCTGTGTTTCATGTGGAAGCAAATGGAAATGCAAATAAATTGACAATGCATTTTGAGAAAATATGGGACTATGGCGATGGCCTATAAAGAAAAAGCAAATTGAGTTATTCCCCCAAATTACTTCAAGAGTTGTTATTCTCTACTTAGTTTTGCTTTGAAAGTTCTGTCCTAAGGCAGAGTTCCCTGAAGGTATTTTAATAGGACAGGATATAGAGGAAAATAAAGCCAGATAATATGAGAAAGTAGCCCCGTATTACTTTCTGTGCTTGGAAAATAAGTCGGCAATGTGGGGATGAAGCCTCAAAGAAAGGAGAGGGACCTTCCCTTTTTGTATAATAAGCTAGATTTCCAATCCTAGAGTTCCTATATCCAATCCAAGTTTGATTTAGCAGGAGTAAACTCAGATATGCTCTGCCAGGACAGGAGATCCAGGCTTTAAGCACCTTCAGACCCCTCAACTCTACCCCTCAGGCCCCAGCCCAGTCCAAGCCCTCCCCTCTTTACACTAGACATTAATTCAACATAGTCTACAGTAAACACACACGTACAAACACACAGACTTATTCAAAGTCACATGGCATGTTAGTAGCAAACTAAAAATGCTGAACTTCTGACTTCCTTTTTCACAGTGTGTTCTATCAGCACTAAGTCAAGCAACCACAAGGAAATCACTGAATCATTTGCAAATACTTGCTTGGTCCACTGGTTTGCTAATCCATGTTCAGTTTAAGTGAATATTTCTACAGTGAAAAATTATCATAGTATACCACCTTTGACTTTCTTACGGAGTAGGTTCTATTATATTTTCAGCATCTCTATTTTTGTCAAAGGTACAGCTACTTTGCCCAGAGTTATCACACCTGTTCATCTTTGCGCTTTTAAAGCAGACATAGGTGCTCTCCATAAACAAAAAGCTAAAATTAATGGCTCTAAATCTAAAACTAAAGTATTTCACTCTTCAACCTGTCACCCAAATGGTCAGAGCCAGAGAGATTCTGCTAAAACATAATCATCATAACTCTTCTCTCCTCAATTCATTACTGAAATATCTGAACTGCTCCTTGACAGGTACCAAATCCTGTGCATCTTGGCATCCTCAGAACTTAGTATAGCACCAGGTACACTCCTCGACTTGTACATTCTTACCTTAATTAAATTTACATAGATATTAATGAAGTTACTAACCAAGGTAAAATTATATGTTCTCCACCTTCTCCAGAAAATGGTCTGATCAGTCTGTCACTGGGCAGACTCACCCACTGGCTTGTTTCTACTTTAAGAGTAGATATTCTCAGAGTTTTTCGAATGCTACTAGAAGTGTTCAAAAAGCTAGCAAGAAAAACGGATGTTTGCCGTAAAAAAAAGATTTTTTTCAAATTTGAAAGCAACCAGAATAAGGAAGGTTGAACACAGTTATGGGAAACATCTTTAAGGGTAGGTACAATTCTGATGGAAAGAGTAAATTATCCATCAAGCAAAAATTGCCTTCAAGATGTGAAGGACAATCATAGGCTATAGGAAAGAGAAATTAATTCCCTAAATAGAGAGAAATATTTGAGAGTACAACAAAAGGATCAGATGCCTCCAAACCTAACATTAATTAAAGAGAAGCCTAGATTCTTTACCAAAATTTAAATACAGGTGGTGAAAATGCTGCCGACAAAACTTCTTTTGCAAACTTAAGATGGTTTAGTAAGTCCGAGGCCTTTTGAGTAGATTCAAGGCACAGACTCAAAGGGAGCATCTTAGCTACTAAAAAGTTCTCTACAGACACTAGCAGAGATCATTACCTGCCTATGAACAAAATATCAACGTAGTAGATATTGGTCTAGATTTTGAGAGAGTAGAAGATTCTAAACAGAATGCCAGCACAGGGGAAAATATACAACTAAACACCTGATGGAACAGATGGAAATTCTTGGCTCATTTTCTTATTAGGATGGAAAATGTACTGAGCATTGAAAACATGTTTGTATAAATAAGAAATGAAGGAATGAAGGAAGGAATAGAAGAAATCTTTGACATAGTAGAAGAAGCTAGAAAACAAGTCAGTCTGTGCTAGTAGACAAAGTTGATTGTTTCAAGAGAGAAGAGAAATGATTTGGAAATAAGTCTTTCACAGTAACCTTTAGGAATGAACATAAGGGGGCATGAGAATCCTTATTAAAACTCTACCTCTATTTCCTAGACTCACCCTTCAATTGTCTTTTTTAGATCTGTTTTCAAATTCTTACCCATTCTTTTAAACCTAAAATGACAAAACGGGAAACAGTAACCTGATGGGCCTTTCAGATCGTTAGGCTTCTCTTCCTTCTGTTCCTGATAGCAATTGACAACCTGGGGACAAGGACTTTCTTTACCAATTCATTTCTAAAACGGATCACCTGAGGAGATTCCCCACCTATCTTACTATCTCAATTTTTAATTATACAGATTCCCCCAGTTTTCCTAATGTTCAACATAACTACCTGTAATGTATTCTCATACTATTCTTATTTTTTTGGTAGGTGGATAACTGGCCATCTTTCCATGCCCAAATAAATACGATTTAATGAAATCACTAAATCATCTATCACCAAAAGCTCTCACAGGCAGAGTAATGTCAGTCAAGTTTTCATTCTATATCTTTAATCATCTACAACTCAAACCCACAGATTCTTTAACTGGCTGATAACTCACAACTCTATAAAATAATTATTTTTGTACATTACTTTCTTGCTACGTGTTTTCTGTCCTAGAAGACTACTGTTAACCTCTCTCTTCGTTATTATGTTTTTACAAATGCTTATCATTCCTACACCTCACAGATTCTTTTTTTTTTTTTTGTAGAGACAGAGTCTCACTTTATCATCCTCAGTAGATGATAGATGTGTGGCATCACACATCTCACAGCAACCTCCAATTCCTGGGCTTAGGAATTCTCTTGCCTCAGCCTCCAGAGTAGCTGGGACTATAGGTGCCTGGCTATTTTTTTTGTTTTGCAGTTCAGCCGAGGCCGGGTTTGAACCCGCCACCTTCGGTATATGGGGTTGGCACCCTACTTGCTGAGCCACAGGCGCTCCCCCAACCTCACAGATTCTTTTTCCTGATCTTAGTAAACACTTCAGTAAAATTTGAAAAAGTTTTATTTTTCACTATGCATTTGTTTTGTTTGTTTTATTGAGAAATAGTTCAAATTAACTATATGCTATTTTAAACATCTCCCTTCTGGATCTGCTATCACTCCATACCTTAATCCAATATTTTTAAGAATTGAGTCTATTTCCAGGAAGTATCTGGAATGTTTAATTTATTTCATAGAGTTTTATTTGTATAATTTCTTATATAAGATTTAAAAATTGCATTTCCACTGTATATATTATTTTATTAATAACCATAATTATTTCATTTGAAATTTCATTAATTTATTTAAAAACCATTGTGTAAGAGTCTTTGTTTCTTTCAGTTTCTACTTTTGTTATTTCTCTTTTCTGGCTATTCAAACTACTGTTTTCAGAAAATTATTTTCCACTTGTAGTGTATTAATTACTACTATTTTGGACATTTCAATTATGCTAAAAATCCATGACATATTTAAATGTTTCATAATTATTTTGACTATCTAGAACTTACAACAACTCTGGCCCACAGACATTAAAATTAAGCTGACTTTTGAGAAACATTTTTAAGCTTGTTTCATTGGACATCAGCTCCAAGTTTCAGTTCTACAAAAGGTATTACATTGCACTATTCTATTGCTTTGGAATGAAACTGAAAATTCGAGAAATAATAATAATAATCAAAACCAAAGAAACAGACATGAGAAATATATGTTTTCCATTTTTTCTATAGTTAATTTTTTTATTCTCAAAGTTGACATCATAAACTTTGGCCTATTTAAGGTAGCTTCCACCAAAAAAGTAAAAGATTTAATACCAATTAAAAAGCTACTTGAAAATGTATAGCTATGCTCAAATTCATTTAAAATAGAGGTGAAGCAGAATTATCAGAATATTCTTGACAATGAACTCCACATTCTGTTTCACTTTGCTTTGTTGACACAGTCTCTAAACGAGGAAGTATCGTGAAGTTTATTTTAAAGTCTCTTAAAGTTCAATGAAGTATCTAGTAAATAAGTTACGAATAAGCTATTCAAAATGAATTAAAAATTACCTCAGGCCTGTTTTTTCTCATAATACCTATTCCCACTGAAATATTCTGAGACATTTTTGAAACTATGGCATTATAAGTCATATAAATAAATATGAAATCATATATGGTACATAGCACAAATATGTGTCTGTGTATTACACATTAGTATAAATATAGCTACACAGATCATCTTCACGTTCCTACTACAACTCCTCTGATTATCACCATTAAAAACTGTTGCTTTGAAAAAGTTAGTGCTTTGGGATACTTAACATCGCCTACACAGACTTGTTTAGATCCCCACCTGCACAAATGAGTATAATTTTGTAGCCCTGAAAAAGGAACATCTGCTAATATACTGCCTGGTGTTCTTTCTGCTATGAATTTATATTTTCTTACCTTTAAAAGCCAATAAAGTAGATACTGCTAGAATGTAAACAGAAATTAACACTCATAAAATAGCATATAGGAGGCAATGAAATGTTAAATCATGTTCCGATTTAGTAAATATCTGAGACTATTAAACTGGAAGAAGAAATTGCTTGGCTACATCATGAACTAAAACAGTGATTTCTGCATCTTGATTTAAATAAGACATTAATAGATCATTTCAGATACATTTTACCCAAATTATAACAAATCAAAGCTTGACTACTCTAATATCCTGATACCTAGTTATACATGATGAACTCATCATTATAAACAAGCCACCTATATCAAAGTAAAACAAGTATTGATTAGACTTGTCTTCCTAATTTAAAGTACAGTTTATTAACCTGCCAGTTTCGTTACCTACCAGCAATGATTGGATTTTATCAGTGTTATCACCTCTATATCAGCACCAAATTATAATCCCTCTTCTCATAACAAAGCACCATGCCTTGAGAGACAACCAGAGTGAATGACCGGATCCTGAGTAATGAATAGTTTGGGCTGGTTGGAATCCACTGAGTTGAGGAAAGAGAAAAGAGAAGTGGCTCATTAGGGCATTTCCTGAACCCTAGTTGGAATTTCAGTTAAGGAAGAAGAAATGACACAGCAGTTTCAGTACAGGCCACTTCCTTTCTTTATCTGAAAAATGCCACTAATTTGAGACACGACACTCCAACAAACTACTCCACAGCAGTGTGGCCACAGGAAAAGCTTTTGTTGGTCCCATTATTGCCCCACAATTAACATTTCTTCCCACAATACACACAGCAGTATTTGGTTGTTATCAGAATGGACTAAGATCCCACGTTTATTGCAACATGTTCTGCTTCACAATTAACATTTCTTCAACAAACTGACCTACACTGTTTTTCAGGTTTTGAGAGTTGCGTTTTTGTCTGGAGTATTAATAGATTTTTGCATTTTTTGCTTAAGTCTATCGAACTTCTCTTATTTCATATAACAACATTTTTCTCAGGTATGATTTTTCTCTTTAACTGATTCCAGGATAAGTTTCACTTGTTCAAGAATATTTTATCTTCCATGTAGATGGAAAATACATAATTCAACTTTTGGGATTTCTAATTATTATTATTTATGTCCCAGTTTGGTCTGCAATTTTATGGGACAGGAAAACTGGTTACTCACTTGCCTTTAAAATGAAACGACTTGAGAGGTCTTATCTCATGTGTTAGTTATCTGCAGAAACTTAACATCAAAAGTAAGATTTTCTTCCTACTTGTGATTTGTGCTGTGACCCTCTGTATTCATTCTATAGTAATTACATCATTTGCTTATTTTACCTATATATTTTTAAAATATACAAAGAAAGGCATTCATGAGGCCACTAAAGTTTCATGTGAAGTTTACATTCTAATTTGTCTTGCCTTTGTGTTTTAAAATTATGCAATTAAATTGACATTTGTGTTTGTCAAGGAGTAGAGATTATGCAAAAAATATCAGCACTTTATATAATATCTTTTGTTAAGAACTTCAAAACCATTAAATTAAAAAAAAAGTTCCTTCATTAACAATACCAAATAGTTGAGTTACCTTATTTTTTGTTATGATATTATACATCTAAATGTCCTAAGGTGATTGAAGGTAGCAAATACTTTATTGTAAAATTGATTGATTTAGATTAATATTAGAAATAAACAACAGTTGTATCAGTAACATTATGAAGAATGAAAACATTTGAGATTTTACTCATTAAATTTTACTCATTTTATTCATTTAGATTGGATATGTTTGTATGATACACAGTGTTTACAGTTAATATCAGTAACATTATGAAGAATGAAAACATTTGAAATTTTACTCATTAGATTTTACTCATTTTATTCATATAGATTGAATATGTTTGTATGATACACAGTGTTTAACACATTTAAAATGCACATATTTGTGTAAAATACACTTGTGAAATTCAGAAGGATAATTATAAGCTGCATTACTTTATGGGTAAATATTTTGGATTTAAAAGTTGGAAAGACTCACATGGGTACATATTCACACCTGAAGGAAAAAGTATATAGGTGTTAATATCGGTTATCTATTAATGGTGGCCCAATGAAGTAGTTATGATTCCTTTTTTAGAATTGTGTTTATTTCCATATTTTATTTGAAAATCTGTGTATTATTTATAAAATATAGTTTTAATTTCAAAAATAGTTGCACATCAAAATTTTAATGACAGTCTACTACTTGACACAAATTTACCACAAATTATCTGCTTCCTATGACAAGAAAAGACAGACAAAAAAATCCTGTTTTGTACAATTACCTGCTGATGTGTATACACTCCCTGCAAGAAACATTATAATTCATAACACGATAAAGAATAAGGCAACAAAAAAAAAATTTTGTTTCTGGAGGTGCGTTCTCTCTCCTCCCATTTGAATGATCATCAAGCTCTGGCAATTCTATATCTGAAATTCTTACAAATGAGAAAGACGTCAAAGTGCTTAGAGTCAGTTCAGCTCCCAGCTCTGCCTCTTCCTAAGCTATGGCACAAGGATTAAAATGTTTAACGTTTTTTTGGTTTCCTCATATGTAAAATAGAAAATAATAGTACCTAGAGCAGGGTTGTTGTGAGGATTCAATGATTTAGAAGTAAATTGTTTAAATGGTGCCAGTCATGTAGTATGTGAGTTTTATCTCTTTCCCTTCTTTACTTAATTGTCTCTGTTAATTCCTTTCTATTCTTCCTGCCCTCCTCCATCTTCCACCACATCTACCCACTACCAATACCTGAACCCAAATGCTCTGGATTCCCATTTATTATTATACGTGGTTCCTATGACATCTTATGCAGAGACTGGCTCTCCACATTTCTACTGGATCCCACCCTCCTCACCTCCCTAAGAATATCATCAGCAATGTCCCACTCCCACTTATAACCTGCAATGCCAAATATTGACTCTCTGCTAGTTCATTCCCATTGGAAAGCAAACAGATGTTCTTTCTCCCACCTAAAGAAAACTTCTCCCACCAGCTCTCACTCTATTTCTGTGTTCCCTTTTTGCAAGACTCAGTAGAATTGTCAGTACTCACTAGCTTCTATTCCTTTTTTCCCCTTCTCTCTTAAACTCATTCCAGTCAGACTCTGTGCTTTTACCAGAGCACATACTGCCCCAGTCATTACCAATGACTGCTATTTTTCCAATTAAATTGTCAGTTCTTAGTCCCAACTTGCTTTTCTATCAGTAGCACAAGTTTGACAATTCTCTATTCCTTTAATGCCCTTTTCATGGGTTTTCAGAACACCACAGACTCTCAGATTTCCCCCTTCCTCCTTGCATGTTCCTTCTGTCTCTTTTGCCTTGTCCTCCTCCTCTTTTCTTTACATTATTTATAGATAGGCGACACTTTATCGCCCTTGGTAGAGTGCTGTGCTGTCGCAGCTCACAGCAACCTCCAACTTCTGGGCTTAGGCGATTCTCTTTCCTCGGCCTCCCAAGTACCCGGCTATATTTTTTGTGGCAGTTTGGCTGGGGCTGGGTTAGAACCCACCACCCTCGGGGTATGAGACCGGCGCCCTACCCACTGAGCCATAGGCACCGCCCAGAAGAATGCAGTTTTAAGTAGAGTTAAATCTTACCATTAGAAATCTGAGAAATCTTCCTGCAGGTAAAGGTTTTAAAGAAGTGTGAAATGGTTTCTGACAGAGGAGACTTGGGGATTTTTATTCTTTTTTTGAGACAGAGTCTCACTGTGTTGCCCTTGGTGGAGTGCCGTGGGCCGTGGTGTCATGGGTCACAGCATCCTCCAACTCTTGGGCTTGGGTGATTCTCTTGCCTCAGCCTCCCAGGGGGAGGCGCCCAGGCACTGGCCACACATCCAGCTATTCTTGTTGTTGTTGTTGTTGTTGTTGTTGTCGTTGCACTTGTCGTTGTTTTGCTGGCCGGGGCTGGGTTTGAACCCACCAGCCTAGGTGTATGTGGCTGGCACCCTACTCAGTGAGCCACGGGTGCCAAGCACAGATTTTCTATTTTTAGTAGAAAAGGAGTCTCACTCTTGCTCAGCATGGTCTAAAATTCCTGAGCTCAGGTGATCCACCTGCCTCAGCCTCCCAAAGTGCTAGGATTATAGGTATGAGCCACCATGCCCGGCCTTACATTGTGTTTCAAAATGTTCTGTTTTCCAAACTATATGTCATTCACAACTTTTCGTGTCAGTGCACAAAATTCTAGTAACTATTTTTAGTATCTTTAGCAAAGGAGTCCAATCAGCAAGCTTGGGTCTTTGAGATTTTCTTTCAGTTCACACCTTCTTGAAAAATCCATAGTTATATAATAATAAGCTTGTTGGCTACTTCTCATTAGTTTAGCTTAAGTCATTATTTTTTTAAAGTAGAGGCCTTTGGCTTGGTGCCTGTGGAATGATGGTTATGGTGTTGGCCACATGCACTGAGGCTGGCAGGTTCGAACCCAGCCTAGGCCAGCTAGACAAGGATGACAACAACAACAACAAAAATGGATAGGCGTTGTGGCAGGTGCCGGTGGTCCCGGCTGCTTGGAAGGCTGAGGCCAAGAGAATCACTTGGGCCCTGGAGATGGAGGTTGCTGAGCTGTGATGCCACAGCACTCTACCAAGGGTGGCACAGTGATAAAATAAATAAATAAATAAAAAATATAAATTATTTATAAGGCAATGCCATAAGCCTGTTTGTTCCCCTTCTGTAGCTGTGCTTATTACCTTGGCTATCTCATTTAATCTCATGACTTTATATCACTGGTATGCTAATGACTCTTATGATTATATCTCCATGCCTGATCTCTTTCCTTAATTCCACATTCATATATCCAACTGCCTACTCGACATCTGCCTTTTCATGTTTAACAAACAATTCAAATATCCCCTTCCATTCAAGCACCACAAGAAACCCTTCCCATCTTTATCCCTTCATCTGCTCAGCCTCACAGCTTGTCTATCAGTAACTCCTATGAACTTTATCTTCAAACATATCCAGAATCTACCTGCCTTACCCCAACTTCCACTACTATGCTAATATTATCCAGGTCAAAGGTAACCCTCTCTCTCACCCAGGTTGCTGCAAAGATCTTCTAATTGCTATCTCTCTCCAGAGAGAGAGATTGATTGATTGATTGATTGATTGATTGATTGATTTCATTCTCAAAAAGCAACAAGAGTAGTTCTTTTTAATTCCAAAGGTGGTCATGTAGCTCCTCTGTTCTAAACTCATAGCATCTACCACACTCACAGTAAAAACTAAAGTCATTCCAATTCCTTAAAAAGGTTTCGAAGGTCTTGGGACTACACATTTCTAAGTCCTTGTGAAATATCAACTTGCATGAAGTCATTCTAAGTAGTCTAACACTGCACCTTTCTCTCAGCCTCTCCCTCTACCCACACTGGCACTCTGGATTCTCCCTACCCTACTCTGTGTATTCTTTTCTCCATAGACCCCCTTACCTATTAGATTTACTGTTTAATCAATATTTTCACTGGACAGTAGGCTTCTCAAAGACTAGGATCCCTGTTTGCTCTTAGACATATTCTAAGTGCTCAGAGCAGCATGGTAAATAGTTGTCATTCCATTAAGTTTGCTGAATAAATGGCCGAGTGCATGACTCATGGTAGCTTCTTAACTCATCTTGCTGATCTATCTCCTGCCAAATCATTTCCTGCCTCCTGTATCTTTCCAAAGTATATATTTAATCATTTTATTTTATTTATTTATAAGCATCAGAATGTTCCTCCTGCTTAAACTTTGATTACAAATTCTCTAGAATAGCTTATAAAAATCTTCACAACTAAACCTCAGTCTAGTCCATCATCTATTATGATGAAGCTTGAAACCTCGTAACTCCTCATGCTTAGAATGTCCTGCTATAGGAATCCCTTCTTTTCAAACTCCAGATCATATTTGACTTCCGGTCTTATAACTTTCCTTAAAAGATACAGAATTAAATGCTCATGAGTGTATACATGAAATGAAGACACTTTACACATATTTCTTTCTTTTTTTTCTTTTTTTTGGTGGGGGGCAGAGTCTCATTTTGTCACCCTCAGTAGAGTGCCATGGGGTGTCATAGCTCACAGCAACCTCAAACTCTTGGGATTAAGTGATTTTCTTGCCTCAGCCTCCCAACTACTACAGGCACCTGCCGCAATGCCTGGCTACTTTAATACGTATTTCTATTATAAGCATTTAATGGTAACACAGTTTAATCTCCCTCCCAAAATATTCTAAGTTCAATGTAATATCCACCAAAAGTCTAGCTGCATCCTGTACCTTTATCAATATTTACTAAGAATAATAAATGAAAAAACTGAGTGAAATATTTTGAAAATAAAAAAAAAGTGACGAATGGCTTAAGCAATGAGGTATTAAACACAGAATATGACTATAATAATTAAAACAACTTATTACTGGTATATAGTAAACAGAAAGCTCAACCTTCTTTCATTTTAGTATATCTTGATGGTTATATTTTACATTCATAATAAATAGATATATTTATTTCTCAATAAATACTTTCAGAGCAAATACCTAAAAATTTGTTGAGAGAGAGAGAAAACGAAAAAGAAAAAGAGAACTATACCTCTACTATAACAAAAATCTGATTTAAAATATCTTAAATATTTAAATACAAACATTCATAAACATTGCTCAGAAAAATATGTTAGTGACTATCTTGTAACCCATAGAGTGGAGAAAAATTCACCAAAGTAAAATTTCAGTTATACAAATAGTAAACCTTTCTAAGAAAAGAATTATTTTTGAATTTGAAAACACTTAAAATTGGGCAAATATTTTTGCATAGCTTTAGAACATACAATATACAGATGCTTGTTGTACTGTATTACAGATTTTTTTCTTATTTGTCTTCTTAACAGAAAATGTGTTTATTGCTACATTGGATCACAACACTTTCTTCTTTGTATTAGTAGTTCTGCCTTAGTTTCATTACACTGAAAATTGTGTAAAATACATGCCTCAGATGTATCCAGGCAGAAAGAACAAGGGCTGGGGTATTTATGCTTCGTAATATTTATCCATTATTGGATTTAGACTGCCTTCAGGGGAAAATTTATTCCCAGGCACACCCTGCCCATGTTACACAGGGAAAAATAATTTGCATCATGCTAAGAATAGCCCTTCCACAAAACTTAAAGTGCTCACTTTTGGAAGAAAAGCCATAATTCACCTAAAGAGTAGGAGGGACAGGAATATAGACTGAACACCAACAGCATCTGCTCCACTTACTTAGAATTTGTCCTGCCACACAGTACGTAGTATATATTAAATTATCATCCTTAAGATATTTACATTAACCTTCCCTTAAAAATTGATACCACATTTATGTATTCATTGATTTTAAATGTCTGTCAGGTATCTGGCATTAGGTAAACAAAGACAAAGAGCTCTAGTCTTTATTCTCAAGATCGAAGATTTTTATAGATAAATTATGCCCATGTTTTAAATGAATTCATGAAAAATTATTTTAATGCAATAATATATGAAATAGGAGACAGAAACTAATATGAGGAATAAAGAATTAGTCTTCTTACATCTGACTTTTGGAAGGGCACAGAATATTGAAATGAGAAATGCCATAAAAGAGATCATCTCATTTCCAAAGTCAAACACACTTTTGGCCACTAAGGTAACAATCAATAATAGGTAATGTTTAAGTTCAAAATACCAACAAATCATGCAGGAAAAAAAATTGCTGCTTGCCAAATGGAAGCTAATGTACGACTCAGTAGATTTGTAAGTGTGTAAAAAGCAGATGAGAGCTCATGGTAGCCCTTCAAGAAAAGGAAAAACAATCCATTCCTTGTTACTTTAGGTGGCTTTCATAAAAGTCACAAAAATAAAACATTATTGGTAAAAATCCTTTTAACGGCAATTAATTGTGGACATGGGATGTTGAGAGTTCATAATAATGCCTTTTTTTCCTTACCAACATGTAGTCTAGGTAAAAGCAATCAATAATTTTTGAAAAACTTCTAATCTGTTACAATGAAGAAACCTAATTTCCCTCTTACATAGCTAACTCAAAGGGAAAGATACATCTCTAGAGAAATTTAGAAAAAACTCCAAGTCAATATTATCATAGAAAACAAGCAAATAAAAACAGATATGTGTATAAAGAACTGAAATTTTTTTATGTTACTCACGAATAGAAATTATACTTTTAGGGAAATATCATAATTAAGTACCTTGGCAAAAATATGGCATTGATTATTCAAAAGCCTGATTTCATTACCAGTTTTCAAAACAGTAGAAGAAATTGGAAAGTCAAAGTTTTCTGGTTTTATATGATAATACCAGACTTTGCCTGGATAATAATTTAAGACAAACATTAAATGTCAAAGTTGACCTTGGCTTGCAATATCACTTAAGAACTATACACCACCAAACACACAGGAGTTCATCCCTCTGAAAAAGCAAAATTGAATCTTACCTAGAGTTCTACTATTTCACTAGCATACTACTAAGTATAATATTTATAAACTTTTAAAATATCTTTAAAAGCCACACATAAGCTTCACACTACCAAAGTTATTATGTTCTTAACAAGAAGCATGCCAGGCGAAAGTGCCATGGGACACTTCTAAAGTGTGTGTATCATTATACGATTGCAATAATAGTACTTTTTCATGTCTAAAATCCTTTTCCTCTACCTCAATGAACATCAACTCATCAATCTCTTACCACTATCAGCAGAAGTACATGCATTCATTGTTGCTCAGTGAGAAATGGGTGAAATCAATCAAAAGAATCTAATAAATTTCCCAAGTTTCTGTCCCCAACAATTCAGTTTTGATGAACAAGTAGTCTCTAGAAACCTTTAAGGCATTAATGTAAATTAATTTTTCTACAGTACTAAGGACTTTAAAATCTCTCTAGAGCTTATATTTAATCTCGGTGTACACTAGAGTATTAAACAAAGAACCAAACTGTCTAAAAATTTTGAGGAAGGCAAAACTTGTCTTTAACATGCAATTTCTGTGTCCTTTTCCCTTTTGCTAGAAAGGTGCCATGATCCCTTATCATTTCCCCATTTTTGCCACTATCTAAAACTATTTTTAGAAAACACTCTAATTCATTACCTATCTTATTCACTGTGGTATAGATGAATGATAAGACTTAAAATATTCTCCCTCTCAAAGGCACTTATAATTGGAAGGCAATGGATTCTAAAGGCAAAAGCGGGAAGATATATTTAAAATTTGGAAAAGAAGATTATGTATGAAATTCCAGAACTCAGAAATGTTTCATAGAGGCTGCTATGCAATGTGACTATACCATATTCAAACTAGACAACTCAGTATCCATAAAATAGATAAAAGTGAAGCTTCTTCCTTTGAAATGTTAGGCTATGCCAAATGAGAAGGCATATCCCATGATTGACATTGCAACTCCCTAGAGATTAGAAAAATGACATGTTTTCTATGGTCTACCAAAATTGTACAGTTGCTCTCTGTCAGACAGGGAAGAATGAGATATGCTTGTATAACAAACAACTCTAACAAGACACACAGTGTTAAAAAACAAAATGTTATTGCACACTCTGTATGTCCAATACGGATTGGTGTGGAAGCTCTTTTCCTCATTGCTACTTGAGGACACTGGAGGATGGAGGGTCCATCCCAAAATATACCTTCAGCACCAGAAAACAGAAAACAGGATGTGGTAAACCATACCCAGGTTCTTAAAGTTTCTGCAGAAAGTGGCATTCATCATTTCTGTACATCATTTATTGGCCAAAGCAGTCAATGGTTATGCCTACTTCAAAGGAAATTAACCTGCCTGCAATCCTACCATGTGCGAAGAAAGAACTGGAAGACTTATTAGGACCACTGTGCTAATTATTTTTAATTTATCAACTTTTGCCAAGGAATCGCTCTTGAGTAAAAATTAGCTCTTCTATAACATCATATAAGAAACAAATTCAATTCTTCAAATAATAAGCTATGAGCTTTATTATTAACCATTTAACTGTAAATACAACAAAAAGAGAGAAAACAAAAGGACCAGAATAGTGTTATCAGAAGAGGAGGGAATGTAGGTAGATAGATAATTGATGATGGTTAATAATTTTAATAACCATTATTTGAGGATACAAAAACTCAATATATGAGTGCGTGTGTATAGGTGTTATGATTCTTGTTCATAGGACCTATTTCTAAACACCTTCTACAATCTATCTGCAAGGAACAATTTGTCATCTTTCAGAGGAGCATAAAAATGTGAGGAGGACATTTCACAAATGCAAATTTTGCTATACGCAAATGTAAAGTTTTCCATAGGAAACTATGATAATTATAACAATCAATTATTAATATTTTTAAAGGAAGAAAACCAAAAAAGGGTAATAAGATCAGAGAGGTAGAAAGAAGAAATGGGTACAAATATTTTTTCAGGCTTTCCATTTTGAGCTTTTATAATTCCCTTAGAGGTTGAAAAAAATGCCCTTGCATATAAAAGGATCATCAATTCACAGTTCTTATTCTAATTAAAAATATTTGGTTGATATTTAACTGTACTAAAATGACACTCTGACAAAGTAAAATCAGAAGAAGGATTGCCGGGGCAGGGTCTTCTTATTCCTCAAGTAAGATAGAATGTGAGTTGTAATAATCTGAGAATATCTAGATGTGACTTGGACAAAGAAAGTAGAATGAAGCAAAGTATAAAATGTTTTCTCATGGATAATTCATACTCTTGGGACAAGAGCTGTCAATAGTATTTTAAAACCTTTTGGTCAATAGGTGCTTCATTGTGTAAGAATAAAACAAAGGAAAATAACAGATTCATGGGACTTCAAAAGTTTGTCAAGAAATCCCAAGAAAATGATTACATTAATAAGATTTTTTTAATATATATATATATATAATTGTTAGTATTTTCTGAAGTGGTCAATGTGATTTATTCTTATTTTCTAATTTCAAAAATTGGACACACGTGCATATATGTAGATATGTTAATATCTACATAGATATGGAAATAATAGGAAATATTAACATATCTACATATATGTTTATCTTTTATCTCACAAAAGATATTCTTTGAACTCTGCAAAAAAGGAGACAAAAAAAAATATCCAAGTCAGCACTTGAGATATCCTTTCCCTTGATATTTTATAGGGATATACAAAATAAAAATTATAAAAACTATTTTTAATATTATTTTTGCTTTACAATTTCATTTTAAGTGCTCTGTTTTTATTTATTTTTCTTTCCCCAGATTAATATAACCTATATACTGCCTAAATTGCAGTGTTGTAATGGTCAGCTTTAAGTGCTTGGGTCTATGACATTGAACTTGGAAGGTCCAATGTTAGTGTCCTAGCCGCTAACATCATGGCTATTGAAAACTGCCCTACACTTTTCAAATGATTCTCCCAGTTCCACCTCTGCCATTGGGATTTCACCTGGTATGGCTTCACCCCAATTTTCCATACTCCAGGCATGGCCCCAACATTTGTGAATATTATAAGTTTTATGCCAAATGGTAAAAAATTAACATGAGAGATTTCACTTTTATTTTGACGGAGTTCAAATAGCAAAATAAATTAGACTTACTGTCATGGCTTAGAAAATTTAAAATGGAATATGTTCTTCTTAGGTGGAGGTTTCTATCCAGGGAATATTAATACTTAATTTCCCAGGATACGTAGTTCATGTATCTCAAGTATCTATCTCCTGTTGTGACACTGAGATGAAAAGAATGTGTTAAAATTCCTAACTGAAATATTTCCCAAAATGTAAATAAGCTGTTAGTCTACACTAGCATGGAAACATACTAATTACATTCGATGAAATCTATGTGAGTTGACTTATCTTTTAATATTCACACAAATTAGATTTCCAATATGATGTTTCCTTTTCATTTTATTAATAACAACTAATGAGGAGAAAGAGGTAAGGCATATAAAGAAAAAAATAAATGAAAATATATCCAAGAAAAATGCTAGAGAAAAAAAGCTAACTATTATAAAATATAAATGCAACTCTATTCAAATATCAGCTCAAGAGTCAAGCAATTTGGGGCATGTGTATTATGTTCCAGAAGGTTTCCCTTGCATATACCAAGGGATGCAATGATTTAAAAAGCAAAACAAAACAAAACACAGGTAATACATTTCAGAAATGATAAAGTTAGAAGACCGGAAAAGTCAACCCCTAAAAAATTTCTGTTTGAAACAAGATAAAAAAGTAGCTGGTTATTAGACGCTACTGTGGGAGTATATCTGAAAATCTACAAGTGATGAGGTGCACAGAAGGGCTAGTCAGTCTTTGCTCCGTGGTTAGATCTTGCTAATCATGTAGAAAACTGTACTTCATTGCCTGGTCTCAACTCAAAGCAGGCAGTTTGAAAAACCCAGAGCTTTAACAGGTTTTGTAGTCCTTGTTATGTTCTCTCTCTCTTTTTTTCCCCTAGATCACAGTTCCGAAACAAAGAGGACACACACACACACAAACAATATGACTCATCTCTCCAGGACAAAGCTGCACGATCAGCCAGTTCCCCATGTGAAGAGCAAGAGCTGCATCATTCACTTAACGTGCAGACCCACAGCTGTTCACCTTCTGCTGGCAATCTGATACTAAGCTACAAATCAGGTATTCTAGAGACACAACAGGTGTGCCGGGGGTGGGGGCAGGGAAGCATCAGTGAAAGTGGTGCCTAGTAGCCTTAATTTTACAGAAGAAAAAAAGCGGGTGAAAGTGACAAACACAGTCAGATTTTAGGTGTGTGTGTTATCAATTCACAGAGTATAGATGACAAAATGAAAATGACATGCAATTCCACAGGTACCACTGAGAGTTGGTAGAATGACATTGCTTTGTAGAATATAGCCATAGAAGAACATTCCTGTTTTTTTTAAAAAAAAAAAAATGCAGCATAAACATTAGAAGGATTGCACTGCTTTTGAAAAGAAAACAACCACATGGGTTATGTGTGTTCAGGGAAATACACAGTATAGATGACTTTGACCAGACATTGACAAAAAGAGAAGTCATGTAGACAGGCAACACCACACACTTTTATTATGTTCAGAGTTGATGTACTAACATTGTTTAATTCTGAATATTAGTGTTTAGTTGAAAGCATCAATTCATATTTAGAATGACCAAATTTGAGTTTAAGATTAATCTGATAATAGTTTATTCCTGTAGGAATACTAAACTTAATGTTGAATACGTAAATAATTCACAATGGTATTTGATTAAACATAGTTGTGGCAAAATTCTTTAGAAGCTCGAATTAAACATTTTTTACAAATCATCCACACTTGCACATTACACAGCACTCATTCAGGAGGCAGGCAGGGATGATGGGGAAAACAAATCAGGGTAAGTCAATATCTAGGTCAATGTGACTCTTCTCTCTTTCAATTCCATTAATAAATCTCATTAATTCATTCAATTGGGAAATTGTCAAATAAACCTCAAAATTTTAAAGTTAAATGATATACTTGGACTTCTTTTAAAGCTAATGGTTCATATTTTCCAGAAATCTAAAATAAACTTTCCCTACATTGCAAGAGACGGCTATAATGTGTGAGAGAATTGATTACAAATATATATACTTTTGTTGCTGAAACTTGGACCTTTTTACTTGTTAACTCAAACTGCCTTGACTTCTCATGTTTATGCAAAACAGATTTTTTTTTTTTTGGAGTAGAAAAGAGAGGTACTGTAACATCAGAGGAAATCATCAAAGAACTAGTGGCAACTTCGTAAGGCTTTTATCAAAGTAGTGAGGGAATGCATTAAAGCAACAATATCTGAAGCTTACATGTGATAGGACTACTAAATTTAATAGTGTATCTTATGAACATATGTGGATATAATGATTTTTCTGTAAGAATACTCCATTCTTAAGGGCTTTTTTTCTAAGTAAGAGAACATTATTCTCTCAAGACAATTCGGAAAAAAAAATCCCAATATTTCATGAATAATAAATGCCTCACACTCTACAAACAAAGCAGCGATGTTTTTGAAAAACTATATGCACTATGAATGAAGGTCACACAGATGGGAATAAGATTATAAATGGAAGAAAGTTCTTAAAAATATCACTCATCAAATTCTTGCAAAAAAAACACTGAGCTAAAGCATGAATTGTTACAACTTGAGCTAGTACATAAGGATTCAAGTAAAAATAAGAGGTTCTCATCTTGCAAATCCCACGAAGCAAGCCATGATCAAACTTGAAATATCTGTTTACATTTATTAAAATATGTTAAACACTAACCATTTATTATTCTCAAAGAAAACAGATTAAAAACAATATAGCCTTATGTGTGAATAATAGGAAGAAATAGAAAAGAAACAGACATGAAAATGTGCACCTAAGCATTTAACAAAGTGAGACTATTTGAGATAATCCTACTGAAATGGTTAATGGTTAATATATTCTGTGAAGCTGTCCAACGTCAACTTCTTATGCATATTCAATCTATTTGAAGTCACAAAATGAACCAAATACAATAGACTCTCTGTATGCTGACCATCTGAGAGCCTGTAACAAAGTGGTCCTCATACGGAGGTAATCAACATAAAGAATTTCCATTGAAAACATGTGGTGCTGTCTGGTCTATGAAAATTAGGTCAACTTAAGGAAGTGGGCAATGCTGGGAGGTGGTCAGCTATGAGTATTCTACCTTACTATTGAGTTATTTGATTAATGAAGTAGAATGTGTGGGTGAGAACAGTGATGTCATGTGAGAAGCCTTTTCTGAGTACTATGTGGAGCTTTCCTGTGAATATGAACTACAAACCCATTAGGATTCAATTTCTGGGGCCACTTGGCTGCCATGTCATGCCTGGTTATTTTCTAAAAAAATAAAAAGGCAATTCATGATTTCAAAAATCATATCTAAATTTATGACAGAATTAAATCCTAAGTCTTTCAAATTTTTACTCAGAAGTTGTGAACTTGGCCCTCTGAATAATAAACATAAAAGTGACTTACCCCAAAGAAGATACATGTGGAATTTATTAAATACTTTAAAGTTCTCATATGTATATTCTTTATCATGGCCAGAGAAAGACTAAAAATTGTTACTCATTTTCTAGTTGGTATTTTAAGGTAATTGTACAAAATGTATTTGATAGAGCAGGCATTTGTTTTTAATAACAATAATAATAATACACTTTATATTCAAAATATTACATACTCCAAACATAAAATTTTAATTATCTGGACTAGGCCTTCTCTTCAGAGTGTTACAGACACAAGAATAGATGTACCTAACCTACATTTATTTAGTCACATTAATAAATACTTATCAGAATGAAAGTTTATTTTCTTTTGGTTATAATCTCAGCAAAATGTTCCTAAGATCTTTAATTTTTGATGTCTCCTAAGCATTTTGAGCAAGAGTTACCAGGCAAGCATATTTAAGAATTTAATGGTTAGGTAATAAAGTGAATCACTGGTTCCTGGTCGACAGCCAGATGTTGAGCATCATTCTCTTTTTAGCATTTTGGCTGCCTACACCTGCTGACTTCAGGCATAGGACAGCTGCCTGGACCCAATCTCCGAGACATAGTCTGTAGTTCTACTTATAAACTGTCTATGTAAGATGCAAAACCCTCAACTGGGACAGGCCAACATCATAACGAGATTTCTTTTTTCCAAATTTATTTCTGCTGAATAGCACTGTCTGGTTCATTAGAAGGAAGGCCAACATAGATTTTACCAGTAACACAAAGAATTGTGTGGAAGAAACCTGAAGAAACTGTCATCCTCTACCTAGTGTATCCCAGTGTTGTTGCAGGGGGCCCTAAAACGCTG
Source organism: Perodicticus potto (assembly GCA_963574655.1). Classification (NCBI taxonomy): domain Eukaryota; kingdom Metazoa; phylum Chordata; class Mammalia; order Primates; family Lorisidae; genus Perodicticus; species Perodicticus potto. The sequence goes on from CAUYRH010096438.1 coordinate 24,615, forward strand.
ACATCTTATAATACTATGAAATGGGTCCAAACCTTAATCCAACACAGAAATCACAAAGAAAAGAAAGAGTTGGGTTTACAGTAATTTATGTGAAACTTATCTCTTACTTGTTTCATACCATGACTTCTAGGAAGGCAAGAATTGTGTCAGTTTACTTACCACTATACCCCCCCACACACAAAAAAAAACTTAGTACACAACACATAATTAGCATGCATCATTTCATTACAGAAAGATTTATAAAAAGGGGCAAAAATCATGCTATGATTTATACTTTTGAAATTAAGAAAAACTATTCTTTTTTTAATAGTTACATTTCATTCATTCTTTTTTTTTTTTTACATATACATGTGTTTATTAGGTTTCCACTTTTTGCCTTCACAGAATTTAAAAGGCTTAAAATTCAATAACAATAACAATGTTTAAGATAAGTGCCTAGAAACAAAAACCTCATAAAGAATGAACGAAGATAAATACATCCAGAAAAGAAATCAGATGATTGCTGCATTGAAATATTAAGCAATAACAATAATAATAATGCAAAGAAAGTAAAATTCACATTGTCACATAAAATATATAAGATTTTATATTTAGGTGCATGTATGTATACAGAATGCTTTGACTCTGAGGCTCAGAATGGAGTCATCAGTTAACTTCTTCTTCTTCTTTTTTTTTTGGAAAAAAAGAAGAAAAACTATTCTTATATCCATTGACCACACCACGTGCAAGAAAGATGATCTATAACATCGTCCTTTAAATTCATTCCTTGAAAACTTCTTGTGGAGGAGGCCATTTTATTATGATAAAAATAACAATGGTGAACACTTACAAAGCACTTGCTACAGAGGGCACCAAAAAATGTAGACACATTTTAGGAAAGGAAAAAAACTGCGCTAAAACTGTAAAACTCAACTCACGTTTGACTTCTGCAATTACAAGAGGTGCTCAAATGTGACTTGTGTTCATCTTTTGTTGTTAGTATATACCGAGTATTACAATTTTAATACAGTTTTTTTCTTTTCGTCTTTCTGTTTGGTACACTCTGACTATGTCAGTCACTGCACTAAACACTGCTTAGATATGAAATAACTGAAGGCCCTTATGCAGTGGCATAAGGAGATTATTATGGAGATTATTATAATCTCCATGTTACTCAAGAGAAGACTGAGGCACAGAGTTCCAGTCAGTCGGCAAAGTTTTATTGTGGACAAAACTGAAAGTCCAAAAGCATGGCTTACGTTGAACTCTTAGCACTATGCTATACCACTTCTCATGGTGAGGGTCTCTGGGTACCTCTCAAACAAACCTCACATAAGTAGTTTAATAAGATTAGTTCTTCTAAAAAGTTAGGAAAATTAGTACATTTTGTTTTGTGTTAACATGTATCTGATGATATTGAAACCCACCGTATTTTATATTTAGGTCCGTGTATGTATATATTTATCTACATTAGTATAGTCTGGATCCATTTCATGGAAGAGAAGGAAAAAATAGTACCAGTAATAATAAAAATAACTGGAAATATTTGTCAAATATTTATATTAGACACTGATGGGCATTTTTCATGCATTATTGATTTAGTTCTCCCCCAAATTTTGGTTAGGTTCTATTTTATCATTATCTACTTTTCTAGCCAATAAAATTAAAGATATACGTGAACTGAGTATTTTTGTATGTAACAGGATACTTAAGGCCTCATGAAAAAGATAAGCAGTGTGAAAGGAAGCCAGGACACCAGTGCTTTGTCCTGGGGAAGTGTAAGAATGAAAATTCCATTTCCTGGTATGGGCAACCTGTTGGAGAAGTGAGGAGCACAGTTTTGTACATGTTAACTGTGAGGTGCCTTTCAGATAATCCAAATTACAGGGATATTACAGGGAGGAAGGAGAAGTGATGCACAAATCAGGGGACTGGTACAGATAAGGGCACCGAGAGCTCATTCAGAGTGGAAGCCTTCAGTGTGGACAGACTTTTTCAGCTGTGAAAGGTGTGAAAGTTCTCTTCTGATTGTCTATATTTCCTCAGTAGGTAGAATTTTTGAGTAGGGAGAGATGTTCAAGATTGGTAAAAAAGGAAAAAATAAATAAATAGGACATGCTCAAGTTAAAAAGCTTCTTCACAGTTAATGGTACCACAACTAAAGCAAACATCCAGACTTCAGAATAGGAGAAGATATTTATATGCTATAAATCTGACAAAGGCCTGATAACTAGAATCTATAAAGCACTCAAGTTAATCAACAAGAAAAGAGCAAACAATCTCATTTATAAGAGGGCAAGAGACTTGAACAGAAACTTCTCTGAAGATGCCAAATGAATGGCCAACCAGCACATGAAAATATGCTCATAGTCCCTTATTATCAGAGAAATGCAAATCAAAACCACTCTGAGATATCACCTAACTTTAACAAGATTAGCTCACATAACAAAATCCCAAAGCTACAGATGCTGGCATGGATGTGGAGAAAAGGAAACAGTTTTGCACTGCTAGTGGGATTGCAAACTTTGTGAAAAGAAGTATGGAGTATCCTCAAAGAACTAAAAGTCAACTTTCCACTTGATCCCGCAATTCCATTACTAGGCTTCTACCCAGAAGAAGAAAATGACTTTACCATAAAGGCATTTGCACTAGAATGTTTATTGCCATTCAATTCACAATGATCAAGATGTGACATCAAGTCAAGAGCCCATCAATCCAGGAATGGGTTAACAAATTGTAGCATACGTATACCATGGAGTACTATTTAGCCATAAGAAAAGATGGCTTTTGTGTTTACCTAGATGGTGTTGAAACACATTCTTTTTTTCTTGGTTTTTTTTTTTTTTTTTTGCATTTTTTGGCCAGGGCTGGGTTTAGAACCCACCACCTCTGGCATATGGGGCCAGGGCCCTATGCCGTACTCCTTTGAGCCACAGGCACTGACCCTGAAACACATTCTTTGTAGTATAGCATCACAAGAATAGGGAAAAAGTATCCAATGTACTCAATCCTAATACGAAACCAACATATAAAGAAAAACGTAAGTATATTCTAGTGAGGGAGAGAGGAGAGAAGGGTGAAGGGAAGAGGAGGAGGGAGACAATTGGTGGGATCTCTCCCAATGTGCACAATGTGAGGCATTCAGCATGCCTGCTGGGTGAAGTGCCCAACTACAACTTGAACTTTACCTTGGAAATGAAAACAAAGTAATCTAAACAGTTGTACTCTCATATCAATCTGAAATTAAAAAAAAAAAAAAGATTGGTGAGAAAGGGAAGGAGAGGATGCAAAGAGAGATGGAATAACCTTTAAGATGACATTAGATTTCTAAGCACGGCCAGCGAGAGCCAACCTGATGCTCACAGGTTCATAGAAACCCCTCTGCTTTCTACGTGCACATACAGACTACAGTTGAGTCTAAATAGGTTTGATGCACACACTATTGGAAAGTGTGCATAAGAGCATTCAAAGGCTATTAATAATGTGGGCAATGATGATGATTATTTTTTTAAAAAGTTGACCTTATAGTGCTGCTATGGTTTGAACAACCCCTTCAAAACTCATGTTGAAACTTAACCCCCAGTATGGCAGTATTGAGAGAAAAGCCTTTTAAAGGTGATTGGATCATGAGCACGCTGCCCTAATGATTAGATTAATCCATCCTTGGATTCAGAGTTTAAGGGGATAATAGGGAGGAGAACTTGTAGCTTTAGAAGAAGAAGAGAGACCTAAAATAGCACATTAGTACACTCACCCCCCCTTGCTATATATACCCTGCGCTGTCTCTGGACTCTGTAGAGTATCCTTAATAGCAAGAACCACTTGCTGCCCCTCAACCTTGGACTTTCCAGCCTTTTGAACTATAAGAAATAAATTAATTTTTAAATGAAGTACCTAGTTTCACATATTCTATTACAATCAATAATAGGCTAACACAAAAATGCATACTATGACAAGAAAGAAGCTATTCAAAGCACTTTAAATAAATTAGTTATTCATCTTAATAACCCTATGTGGCATAGTTTTATTGCCATTTTATAGTAAATTGAGGCAGAAATATTTGTAATTTCTTGAAGTTAACAGCTAGTAAGTAGTGAAGGACTGTGGTATCTATAGAATAAGGAGAGAATTAAGAAGGTGAAGTATGAAAGTAATGAAATAGTAGAAGAACCAATTAATTGTGGGGCACAGAGGATTAAAAAAGAACAACTGCTGAAGATGAGATCTTTTAAGAGGTAAATTAGAAAGCATTGGGTGGAGAGTGGAATGCTTCAAATTAAAGATGATAAAGGAGGAATGATGAAGTCTAGAACAATCACTTAAAATTGTGACTAAAGTAAGAGTTCAATGTTTCCAAAGGAGAAAAGACAAAGAAGTGAGAGAGCAAAATACTAGAGATATTATCTGTAGAGGTGCTGAAATCACCAAGACAGAACAAGTTTTGGGGACTTAAATCCAGACACTAAAATGGTCAAAGAATAAAGGGGATTAACATTCACTTGGTGAATGATGGGTCAGAGGTTTGCCAGATTTAACAAATAAAAAAGTACAGAAGTCACAAATACATTTACATTTCATATTTTTTAAAAAAGCGAATATTTTTAGTATATCTTAAATATGGCATGGAACATACACTTACCAAAAAATTATTTGTGTTCATCTGAATTTCAAATGTAGCTGAGCATCTTGTATTTTCTCTGTCAACCCTGCTAAGGAGGAAGCACGTCAATTCAGATTTGTCCTACTCACAGACTGAATTCCAAAACCAGATATGATAGATCTTTACCTGTAGTATTAATTTAAGCAAATATAAAATGAGTGAGTTTTCCTAAGTCAAAATTTTACTCCTGGTTGGCTACATTAGAGTAAATGTATTTCATGATCTTATGATAATATATTCATATGAAAATATAAATGCATCCGGCATTGTATGAATGCAAAAATACTTTAACAGCATAAACTGCATTCTAAAATTTTTATATGTATAATAGGATATCAGTGGGCCAGCTCCCTGATCATCTCTCTGTTGTTAATTCAGTTTAGTGAATAAGTACAATTATGATGACAGGAAAATAACCTCTGTATTATCACAAATTATCTTTCATTTTTGATATGAATGGAGAAATATTTGTCCCAGTAATTCCATAGTTATATTTAAAACAAATTTAGTATTATGTTTGAAGTAATGCTCATAAAAGCTATAAGCTTCACAATTTGGAATCAATACCACAAAAATTTCTGTCATTTAAATATGGCTTTTTTTCTAATGCTATTTCATGCTATTTTATCTTTAATCCTTATTGTAGTATGTAGACAAAATTATGAAAGATAGGAATGTATGTATAAAAAGAATAGAAATCAAGATAATTTCTAATTTATTCAACATACACATATATTCTACTATTAGTTATATGGTGATTGTATAATCTATTAGGATTTCGTGTTTTCATGTTATCAAACTTTTCCTGTGAAATATGTAAGTGATGTAAGATTGTATATTACAAGAAATTTTTACAATAAATATTTTACAAAATTGAACTTTATAACTTTTAAAGAGATCTTATATTTGAAACAGTAGCTTTCAAGAGATGGGACATTAGTCAACAAAAGAGGGAGATTCCTGAAAGATGGGAAACACTCAAGAAAGAAAGATGAGCTCAACAATTTTCCTAATTTACTACCTGGAAAGAATTTCCAAACTGTGTTGTAAAGAAAGCAAACTGAGGCAGTTTCGCAGACTCCCTGAGTTGAGTGAGCTGGTCTAACAGGACTGTACAGTAACACCAAGCTGGCTGGGGTTCACTAGAAGAAAATACTTGGAACAGTTGCAGAGAGACAACTCCAGAGATCTGCAGGAGGCTGTCTGTCTTAAAGGATTCAGCTAAATTCTGATTAGCACATACATGCCAGGAAAATACTCAACATAGAGAAAGAGCCCCACACATAATTATAAGTAACATTATAACATAAGTGGCAAGTTCCCACACAGAGCTAAGAACAGTGTTATTCTCCACCAGCCCTACTGAAAATCAAGTAATTTGTGGCATTGGATAGAAAGCATAGAAGAATCTTACCTCAATACGAGAATTAGCTCTAGATCTAGCACTGCTCTAGTCCCATCTATAAGAAATCTTAAAAAGATGACCTCAAAATATCTCTTTCCAAATAACTAAATTGTATTCCAGAACAAAGTAACCCACAATTATTTGAGTATGGATAACTTTAACAAAAATGGAAACCAGCACAAAGCTTTCTATCAAGTACAGACTTTTAAGTATAGCACATTCAAGTATGATGAATTATAAATTGATTCTCAAAGCGAAGAATATTTCACCATTTGAAGTCACACAGCCTTTGTCCCTACTGTATGATAGTAGCTAATGTAAAGGTGTCTGTGCATCTGTGCACACTTTCATGTGGATGTCCATTAGAATAAGGACCCCCTGAGGTCCCCAAGGAGCATCAGATTGCCCTCTGCAGCAGAATTGGAATGCAACAGATCACATTCAAGTTACACGGTACCGTCTTAAAGAGAGAAAGGGGCTTCCCAGTCAGCTAAAAAATGGAATGAAATCTGATTAAGGTGGTTTGATTACCCAGAGAAAATATAAGTGGTATTTCAAACAGAAATACCCCATATTGACAATGAAAACAGTGTAAAATTGCCCAGCAAATGATGGCAATGTCCCATTCAAGACCTGTCCAAGGAAGAAGAGACACGGCTTGTATCACATGGCCCTTGTGGCTCTTTTATCCCTATGGAGGAGATGAATTCACTCTTCTGTCACAACCTGCTGCCATTAGACATTTGAGTGACTTTGTCAAATGGCCTTTATTCTGATACCAAGCCCACAACAGAACTAACGTATAAAGATCAAATGTACTTACCAGATGACACAAATGTGTAGTACCCTGGTGGTTGCGTTTCTCACTGGAAATTAATATAATTTACATGTTTCTTTTGATCAGGGTTAATGTAAATTTATCCCTGAAAGATTAATCAATATTTGACATTCTAGAAAATGAGATTTTTTTCAATATGTTCTTATGAGTTGCTGGGTTAGTGAAGATGAAATAGGGGATCATGTTTTTTTTGTTTGTTTTTGTGGGGTTTTTTGACACAGAATCTCACTATCTCACCCTTAGTAGAGTTCTGTGGCATTACAGCTCACAGCAACCTCAAACTCTTAGGCTTAAGCGATTCTCTTGCCACAACCTCCCAAGTAGCTGTGACTACAGGTGCCTGACACAACACTCAGCTGTTTTTAGAGACAGGGTCTCGCTCTTGCTCAGACTGGTCTCAAACCTGTGAGCTCAGGGCAATCCACCCACTTTGGTCTCCCAGAGTGCTAGGATTACAGGCATGACCCATCATGCCAGGCCAGGGATCATGTTTATAAATCTGTCAGGGAATATGTGTCTGAAACAAATCTGAATAGCAATATATCTTCTAATTTTAAAATATTAAATTAAATTTGGAAATAAAAATTTTATTTCTCTGAGTGGTAATAGTCTGGGGAAAAAAGCATGAAATATTTGAGAGCTTTGAACTTAACTAGAAAGAATTAAACTACTTCAGATGAAGCAATTTCACCAAATTATAATTGTTTGGTGTGACACTTAAAAAATTTATTATTAAAAATAATTCTGGACCTGAATATAGAATGTGGTTTATATCTGCTGTGCAACTGGTCATTTCAATGAACTGAATGATGCCCTAGTGGTTTAGAGAAGATAATGCAATTTACAAAAGGCTGAAATTATTCCCCAGACACAGTTTCCACAGTGGGAATATATGACCTATTAGAGTCAAACTACACTTTATGTAAAAGCCATAATTTGTCTTGGCCAAGTGACAATTTCAAGTGAAATATCAGAAGTTTAATCTTTCTCTCACTTAAGAAATATATATATTTAAGAATAAGATTAAAATGATATAAACTACAGGTATTAGATTAGCTTTTGTAACACGTAAAAACACATTTTAAATGAACATTGAAAACCTGATTTGCCTTGTAGCATTTCTCAGATTTAATGATTGCATGTGGCATCTCATGAAAGGGAGAGTGAGCAGGATCTCTGGAAGAAACCTCCTGGGTCAGAGGATGTGAGACCATAGAACACAGGCCAGCTCCACAAAAAAACTCTTTGCCTTTCACAGCTTATATTGTTACTCAGGGTTCCTTGATTTCCCGCAAACTTTGATTACTCATTTCAGATGATTAAGCAAGACATGGATATTTCCATGTATATGGCAGAAATCAATCAATGATTTCCAGTGCTAATTTGAGAATATAGCTCTAATGCCTTTGTTTTCAGCAAAAACACAAGGAACCTCAGGTGAGATGCTGACCACTCTTAGCTCTAGACTATAACACCGAAGGTGAAGCATAAAATAAAGAGAAATACGAAAAAACCTGTAGTCAATCAAACAAGTTTTTTGAGGGGGGGTTGTTCTTTTTTGAGACAGAGTCTCACTGTGTCATCCTTGGTAGAGTGCTGTGGCATTACAGCTCACAGCAACCTCAAACTCTCAGGTTCTTCAGGTTGAATCTCAGGTTCAAGTGATTCTCTTGCCTCAGCCTCCCAAGTAGCTGGGACTACATGCACCTGCCAGAACGCCAACTAATTTTTTGTTGCAGTTGTCATTGTTGTTTAGCAGGGCCAGGTCAGGCTCAAACTGGCCAGCCTTGGTGTATGTGGCCGGCGCCCTACTCACTGAGCCATGGGCCCCGAGACCAAACAAGTATTTTGGATATCCATAACTATAAGCACTCAGCTTGACTGGTTGTTAATTTGCATTGCTTAGACCAGGTACACAGGGCAATTTTCTTTACAGATTAATCAATGATGCATTGTCCTATCTCAAATACATTGAATATTAATACCTGCATCCATCCTCTTTGAGGGTGCATTTATTAATTTCCCAAATATTTATTTGCATTAATTGTGGCTATTTTCCCCAAATTCACTCTTACTTATCTCATCTTTAGTCACAATGGACTATGTTCTAGCCTAAAGTCTTTCCCACATTTATTCCACATTCCTCCTCAACTTAATTATGTGTTTGTTTATTAACATACAACATTCAGGGTTTTTGAGCAGCTCTTTGATAAATCCCCTGATGGAGGAGAGAAAGAAGGGGACTCTCATCTCATTTCTAATCTAAAGTGATAAGCCTATTCTTTTCTGAAAATCTTACCTTAAAATTTTCTCCTCCTAAAAATTCCTACTCTACCTCCTCAGTCACTGTAGCTAAGATAGTTAAAGAGGAATAAATCCATATAAATGCAAACCATCTACAAAGTTTCTTCTTGTTTACCTCAAGTGAAGCTATAATTGCTAGAATTTTAGACAGTGCAGCAAAATGAAGTAAAAGATTGAAGCAATTTATTCTTTGTATTTTTGAGAGGGGTGGGAAGGCTTGAAAGTCCTGTTTCCCCTCACAGTGAATGACAGGATGAGTGCTTCTTTTAACCCACCTGTCCCTGGTTTTCCTTTGACCCATCCCCGATCTCACTACAACTGAGCAAATAACTACATCAATGTTGCTATGCCTGTAAATATTTTGATTAAGTATTCCATTAAGAACAACCTAAAAGCTAGCATTCAAAGAATCTTACTCTAAAAATCAACAAGGGTATGAGAATAAATTGTGGATGTACAATATTAATATTCAAGTAAACAAGAAAGCGAAAAGCTAGAAAATATCTGTTTAAGAAATAATTAAGCTAAGTCCCTGATGCTTAAAAGTTCTAATATTTCAAACAATATATGTATTGCATTATAGCTATAATTGTTTAAACAATCTGGATAATTTTTGGAATGATCACTCAAATGAAAGAGAAGTTTACTTGTGTGTATACAGATTGTCTATTAAATAATTTTTTAAGGTTTATTTTAGCAGTATCAGAAAAGAATGCTTTGACTTCAAAAATGTTAATAATAAACATAAAGTAAAAGGAAAAAAATATTACAAAGCCAGAAAGCAACTGCAGAAAACTGCAGATTAGATATATCTAGTAATATAATATCTAATATCTAAACCCCTCATAGGTTTGCCTAGGTTTCTGTAGGATGTTTAACAAAATCTACTTTCTCTGGTTTTTATAACATTTATACAATATTTTCTAAGATGTTTCTAAGAATGGAAATATTAAACCTAATGCATTGAAATAATGGAAATGAATACAAACTTTGAAATAATAGAAATGAAAATAAACCTTGAAGAAAATAGAAAAAATAGGAAAATATTATTTGTTAAATTTGTTAGATTTGAGGTTTGAAAATTTTACATTTCTCTATACTTTGATTTTGGCTAACATAATAAGCTCTCATTTTAGAAAGAGCGATTATTTTGCAAATTCAATGAAATAGAAAACAGAGGTACTCTAGAGAAGATCAATAGCTCTGAAGCTAGTTCTTTATAGGAAAAAGAACCTAATAAAATAGATAATTTTTGACAAAATTGATCAGAACAACAAAGAAGACATAAACAATGTAATAAATTAAAAATGAGAAATAACCACATATAAAACAGAGACTAAAAAAATAAGCAAATATTATCAATCATATATTCATGATCTTGAAAACAAAATTTACAAATTCCTAAAAATGTTTCATCAGAATTGACTCAATAAGAAATGAAGAGTTTGAATAATCCTATGCACATATTTGATACATATTCACTTTTCATGCTGATGATAAAAATGTGGAAGAAGAAAATATTAAAGAAAGATTATATCCTCTGAAATCTTCCTAGAACCTTAACCTGGTTTTCCTCAGGTTCTAGGAAGATGTCTTAACCTTAACCTCAAGGTTCTAGGAAGATTTCTTGATAGAACACAATTAATTTCTTGATAGAACACAATTAATTAACAATGTAATGTCTGCAGTCATGATTTTTACTATTATCTTAGATTGACATGATTTATTCAGGTATATTTCCAGAGAGCTCTACTTTTTCCAATCACACTTACTTAATCATTCAATGAAGTAATTTTTAAATATTTTAAGACATTTACCTCGAATTACTGGACTAAGGTAATTTTAATCTGTTAAGACACTTGACCATGGTTAGCCTCTAGTGATGAAGTACTCTGATTTTCTCAGATCTTATTTTTTTCACAATAGAAACATATAAGTACATAAATATATACATGTGTAAAACAATATAAATTCATTTCTACAATGTAAAACAATTATAAATATACATCTATATTTATTTTACATATACACTTACATAAATATATGTGTATAATACAGCAATATAAATACAACATAAATATGTGTATATGCATACTTATATACATGTAGTCATTTTCAAAATAGCCAAAGAAATTCAACTTTGTTAATTCTTTTTTTTTACTTTTATTAAGTGATATACACATACATCATTAATACATTTATGCATATGTAGGGTACAATGTGTTGATTTTTTTAATACAATTTGGAGTTCTTATATCAAACTAATTAATATAGCTTTCACCTCATTTACTTGATTATTGTGTTAAGACATTTATGTTCTATACTTGATAGATTTGACTTGTACTTTCACAATATGTCCCATAGGTGAAGTCACACCATTTATCCACCCTCTGTCAATCTTTTCCATCCCCTTCCTTCCCACTCCATTTCTCTCTTTTATCCTGGGCTATAGTTGTGATCTATCTTACATAAGAAAGTGTGAGTAAATATAAATTAGTTTCATAAAAGTACTGAGTACATTGGATACTTTTTCTTCCATTCTTGAGATACTTTACTTAGGAGACTATGATACAGCTCCATCCATGTAAACATAAAAGAGATAAAGACTCCATCTTTTTTTTAAGGCTGCATAGTATTCCATGGTATACATGTACCACAATTTATTAATCCATTCCTGGGTCAATAGGCACTTAGGCTTCTTCCATGACTTGGCAATTATGACTTGAACTTCAATGAATAATCTGGTGCAAATATCTTTTTTGCAAAGTGATTTTTGGTCTTTTGGATATACTCCTCATAGAGGAATTGCAGGATCAAATAGCAGGTCTATTTTTAGATCTCTGAGTGTTCTCCAAACTTCTTTCCAAAAGGAACGTATTAGCTTGCATTCCCACCAGCAGTGCAGAAGTGTTCTCCTTTCTCCACATTCACGCCAACATCTGTACTTGGGGAATTTTGTTATGCGGGCTACTCTTACTGGAGTTAGATGGTATCTCAAAGTTGTTTTGATTTGCATTTCTCTGATGATTAAAGATGATGAGCATTGTTTCATGTGCCTGTAGACCATGCATCTGTCTTCTTCAGAGAAGCTTTTGTTCAAGTCTCTTGCCCACAATGAAATGGGATCACTGTTCTTTTCTTATTAATACGTTTGCGTTCTCTATGGATTCTGGTTATCAGACTTTTGTCAGAAATATAACCTTTAAATATCCTTTCCCATTCTGAGGGCTGTCTACTAGCTTTACTTACTGTGTTCTTGGCAGTGCAGAAGCTTTTTAGTTTGATCAGATCCTAGTAACCTATTTTGGGGATTGCTTCAATTACCCTGGGGGTCATCCGCATAAAGTTTTCTCCCAGGCCAATTTCTTCAAGTGTTTCCCCTGCACTCTCTCCAAGAATCTTTAGTTTCATGTCTTAAGTTTAAGTCTTTTATCCAGTGAGAGACAATTTTTGTTAGCAGTGATAGGTGTGGGTCCAGTTTCAGTCTTCTACAAGATGCCAGCCAATTCTCCCAGCACCATTTATTTAATAGGAAGTCTATCCCCAAATGTATATTTTTGATAGGGTTATCAAAGATTAAATGACAATAAGTATCTGGTTTCATCTCTTGGTTCTCAATTCTGTTCCATACATCTACCTCTCTATTTTTGTGCCAGTACCATGCTGTTTGATAAGTATAGATTTATAGTATAGTCTGAAATCTGGTAGCGTGATTTCACCTGAATTTGTTTTTATTTCTGAGTAATGTCTTAGCTATTCAAGGTTTTTTCTTTTTCCATATAAAATGAAGTACTAGTTTTTCCAGATCTTTAAAGTATGACAGAGGTGCTTTAACAGGGATTGCATTAAATCTGTACCTTGTTAATTCTTAATAAAACCTATAAAATTCAATGTTTTCTTATATTAAGGTAGTAAATATATTCATTTATTACTTCTTTGCAATAAGTACCAGACAAAGCAAAAAAGAAAACTAATCCCTAAAGCAAACAAATGAATTCTTGTTTATACAAAAAAAGTCTTAATGTGTATTTGTTTGAAAAATAGTTTATAAAACTAATATTGATGAATAAATAATGAACCAGTAAATTATCTCCAATCACCTAATGCAAAATTTTAGATTAGATACATTAATATTTTTGTGCTACATAATCTACTATTGCATCCTCAAAAATGAGAATCACTGGGCCATGAGACAAACTTACAGAAAAAAAACTATATATGAAATGAAAGGAAACATAATTTAATATATACATCTTTTTGATAATGGGTCAGAAATGTCATCTTTTGATATATATCATAACAAACATCAGTGTCTACTAGATCTAAATTGAAGTTTCAATGACTAATTTTTGTTTTAAAATGACTCTTCCATGACCAAATTATAAAATACTCTTAGATTACCTTTATCATCCAATTAAATCAAAGTTAACAATGTTACTATTCATGTTCCTTTTATCTAAGAAGCATGAATAAAATTTTTCTTCAAAAAATGTGAAGAAATAATTTCATAAAAAGAACAAGACAGAATAAAAAAATAAACACAGAAACCCCAAGTAACATATCCACACTCAAAAGATGCAGATGAAATGACTTACTATATTCCAGTCATAAATCATGAACATAGCCTGTGTTCTCTCTGCAAAAACTATTAAAGGAAAGAAAGACAAATATTTAAATGAGAAAATGCATGCACATTCATTTTAAACTATTTTATTTGGATTTTTTTGTATGAGAAAGGGGATTTTTTTTCAAAGTATTTTCATGATCAAAGAGTTAACACTTTAACACTTTTATCATATTTAGATGATGCTAAAATAGGTACTAACTGAAAAAGAAAACATTCCTGTTGCCAAAAATGTTTAGAGATTCTCTGAATTTAAACTTACCCCAACAGCTATGATATAATGATGTTCTATGTATCAAATGAAATTAATACAAGAGGATATGACTCTTTCATCACAGCAGGCAAACTAAAGTTTAAAAGAAAACTGAATATGGATCAAGGTATTTGGTGTTTAAAGGGCAACTCAGGTAGATAGCAATACAAAAATATTTATCTTGAACTGAGATTTTAATACACTATATAATCAAAGGTATTTTAAAATGGCTTATTATTTTAAGAATAACCACTAAATTTGAAAAATATTCCTATTTTTTTCCAAAAAGTGTACTTGACTATATCTAAAGGGATTTCTTTAGTCATTTATAATCATTGCTACATTTATGTAAAAGATACAGTGAAAGAAATCCTACAGTTGCCACATAATGCAAAAATCTCATTTTAAATAATTCTCTTATGAATGCTAATAATTTCTTGTTATTATAAGTATCTGCTTTCATTAGAATGCCTTACTATCCATGATAATGTGCTTGGATTTTCTCAAGTTAAAACACCATATGACAAAGCAGAAACTTTTTTTCAACTATGTTGTAGATACAATAATTTTCTGTAAAATATATATTACTTAAACTATAAAATGTGTATTTCTCATAACAGAAATAAATACAAGATTCTAAGAAGTAAATTTATTCATTGTTCATTTCTTTCACAAAGATCAGCTCCATTCTGTCTTAACTGTAGCTGCATACTAGTGTGTGTTTATTAAATAAGAAATTTTTTGTTTTATGGGCAAAAAGAAGGTATGTAAATTATTCCACAAGTTGGGCCCTTTCTTTTAAAAAAAAAGTATCTTATTAAAAGGAAGGATTTATTACAGAAATGTTTTAGTAACTTTATAATGTTGTATTGATATGATCCATGGTCTGCTAAGTTTAAAAGTTATTAAATTTTATCTTATCATAACCTTATGATCATCTCAATAGAGGCAAGGAAAGCATTTGACAAAATCCAACTCACTCTCATAATAAAACTCAAGAAACTAAAAATAGAAAGAACTTTCTCACTCTAATAAAGGATATCTACGAAAAAAATTAAAAAATAAAAACCTGAGACTTAATGATAAAAGACTGGTTGCTTTCTCTTTTCAACCAGGAACAAGACAAGGATTCCCGTGCTTGCCACCTCTGTTTAACATTGTACTAGAAACCCTAGTCTAGACAAGAAAAAGAAATAAAAGGCATCCAGATTGGAAAGAAAGAAATAAAACTATCTCTATTTGAAGATGCCATGATTTTGTACAATGAAAATCCTAAGGAATCCATTGGAAAGCTATTAGAACTAACAATGAGTTTAACAAAGTTGCAAGATACAAGATCAATACCAAAAAAATATTCTTTTTTTTTTTTTTTTTTTTTTTTTTTAATACAGAGTCTCACTTTGTTCCCTTCGGTAGAGTGATACGGCATCATAACTCACAGCAGTCTCAAACTCCTGGGCTCAAGCGATCCTATTACCTCAGTCTTCCAAGTACCTACGGCCACAGGTGCCTGACACACCACCAAGCTATTTTTTAGAAACAGGGTCTTGCTCTTTCTCAGGCTGGTCTTAAACTCCTGAGCTCAAGCAATCTACCTGCCTCAACCTCGCAGAGTGCTAGGATTACAGGCATGAGCCACTGCACCTGAAACTAATATTATTTCTTAAAACAGCAATGAGCAATCCAAAAATAAAATGTAGGGAAAATAGTTCCATGTATAACACAACAAAAAATAAAATATATAGGAATAAATTTAGCAACAACTAAACCTACAACTCCAAAATATTGAAAGAAAATAAAGATCTAAATAATTGGAGAGACATCACATGATAATAGACACGAGTATCAAATTCTTTTGAGGTTGCAATTCTCCCAAGTTCATCTGCAGATTCAATGAAACATCTGTCAAAATACCACCAGAATTTTTTGCAGAAATTGACAAGCTGATTCTAAAATCATGTGGAAATTCAGGGTATCCCAAAAAGGCAAATACACCTTGAAAAAGAAAAGCAAAGAACTAAGTTGGAAGATGTAAACAATATCTAATTTCAAAATAATGCAATAGAGCTATAGTAATCAAAGCAGTGTGGAATTGGCCAAGGTAGACATAAATCAATGGAATAAAACTGAGAGTCCAGAAATAATAGACAAAGATCAGTGGAATAAAATTGAAAGCAAAGAAATAAACTCTTACATTTATGGTGGATTGACTTTCCACAAGTGTGCTCTAAGACAACAAGCCAGCAATAAACCAATAAACAATCTACCAAATCAATCAAACCAAATAAACCAATCAACACATGGCGAACGAACCACTGGATATTCACATGCAAAAGAATGAATCCAGACCCCTTCACACCAAACACGAAAATTGATTTAAAATGTATCACAGACTAGGATGTGGCTGTGGCTCAACGGAGTAGGGCGCCGGTCCCATATACTGGAGGTGGTGGGTTCAAACCCAGCCCTGGCCAAAAAAAAAATGTATCACAAACTAAACATAAGTGCTAACACTATTAAAAGACAAATAACCCAATTTAAAAATGGGCAAAGAGCTGAATAGACACTTCTTCAAAGAGGATCTACAAATAGCCAATTAATACATGAAAAGATGCCAAGCATCATTACTCATTAGGTAATTGTAAATCAAAACCTCAACAAGTAACACTCCACAAACACTAGGATGGCTAGAAGCAAAAGCATGGACAATAACAAGTTTTGGTGAGGATGCAGACAAATTGGAGCTTTCTGGTGAGAACGAAAAATTATATAGTCACTTTGGAAAACAATTTGACAGTTCTTTAAAATAGTAAACATAGGGTTTCCATGTGCTCCAGCAATTACACACCTAGGTAATCATATGAAGTCTTATAATTAAGATCACGAGAGACTTTACATCTTTTGTATTAACCTGGATTGAGTTGAAACACATTCTTCTTGTAAAGCATCACAAGAATGGAGAAGCAAGAATCCAATGTATTCAATTCTAATATGAAGGCAGTAGATGATTTAATAAAAGGTAGGAGGTAGGGCAATTAGGGAGCGGAGAGAGGGGTGGAGGAGGGGGATGGGGGTGTGATACATGGCACACCTCTCAGAGGCAGGACACAATTACAAGAGGAACTTTACCTAACAAATGCAATCAGTGTAACCTCATTCTTTGTACCCTCAATGAATCCCAAACAATAAAAAGAAATTTAATATATTAAAAAATAAAAAAAAATCACAAACTTGCCACGGAGTGCTTAGGTTGGCAAAACTGTACAAACAACTCAGTAAGGTTTCATAAATTTGATATATCATGTCTCACAGCTGTGTGTGTCAACTTGTGGCAGTTTCTTTTTGAGTAGTATTCACTATTGTTGCATGTTTTTGTGTGTCATCACAAGAATCTTGGAGCTTGAATTAGAGCAACAGACAAACATTAAATTGCTTGTTAAATTTGGCAAGAGTAGAAGTGAAATCAGGGACATGTTAGTCCAAGTTTATGAGGATAATGCCATGAAGAAAATGGCAGTGTACAAATGCATTAAATGTTTTTCTTGGGGAAGAGAAGGCATCACTGATTACTAAAGGTCAAGGCAGCCAGTAATGAGAAGAACTGATGAAAACATTGCAAAAAGTCAACAAATTGCGTGTCAAAATTGTTGACTAACTGTGAGAAGCAAAGCAAACCAAGTAAACACTGATAGGGAAACAGGAAAACCTTAACTGAAAATCCTGACATGAGAAAGGAGCTCGCCAAGGAACAAAAGCAGAGAAGAATCAAAGTTTTCCAAAACATTTTGGGCCATGTTATTGTGGTGATGAAACATGGGTGTACCAATATTACCCTGAAACAAGGTGTCAAAGTGCACAATAGAAGTCAGCCAATTCTCTATGATCAAAAATGTTCCATCAGTCCAAATCAAGAGTCAACAATATTGCTAATCTACATGGAAAATGGGGACCAAAGACCCCAATTTTTTTCCTCCCACAATTCTTAGTAAGGAAAATCAACCCCAGAAAAGGGGACAAACAGAGAATTAAGCTGAGCAAGTCAGAATAAAAACAATTTAATTAGCTTACTTTTAAAATAACAGTTGAGTTACTTGTCTGGGCAGTTTCTGCTTTTACTGGAAGCCTGACCTGTGAGGGATACAGCTTACAACATCCCTTCTGAACCTATAAGCACTCTAAAGAACAAAGGACATAAAAGAAGCTGCGTGCAAGGCCTGAGAAAGAAAATTAACCAGGCCAACCCCTGCCCAGTCAACCATCAATAACCTTCCAGAAGCAAAAATCCATTGTGGGGATTTGCATAATGGCGAGGGCAGAGATTAAAGGAATAGCTTGAGCCCTGATATTTGGGCAAGTGGGCTTGTACCCTAACCATAGAGGGAAATGCCTCCAGGTGGAGATAAGAGGAGAATTCCTCTTTTCCACCAATAATTCAGAGGAGAACTGATGTCACTGAGTCTCCTCCATAGAGAAACTAGAGGGGTCTAACCTCCCACAAGGGATGTGTGTGTGTGTGACTACAGACAGGAGGCTGTCCCCACACAAGGCTCAGGTTCTGAATTTCTCAAAGCTACCCAGGCCCTTAAAGTTAATGATTATAGATAGAATAATACCTAACATGCTTACTCCTAGAAACTGCTGATGTTTTTACTCCCTTCCTCAGCTTACTTTCTCACCTAAATGAGAACATAGCCTTCAATAAAAGCTGGGTAGAGCAAACACTCATGGCCACTCACTGGAACCCCACAAGCTAGCAGTGGCCCCAATGTCCCACCTTTGAAAATTCTATTCTATGTGTCCAATCTTTTTATCTCCACCACTTTTAACTTTATTATTTCTTCAGTTGATTGCCACTTGTTCCACAAGTATTAAAGGACCCTACCTCACCTGTAGCAAGATACTGGCACTAATTTTTTTTGGTATTGGAAGGTTTATTCATTATGAATTTGTACTAACTGGACAAACAGTTAACCAAGTTTACTATTTAGAAGTGTTAAAATGTCTGTGTGAAAATGTTAGACAAAAATGCCTGAACAATTCACCCTTAACTCATGGGTCTTGCATCACAACAATATACCAGCTCACACAGCACTATCTATGATGGCATTTTTAGCTGGTAAACAAATAACTATATTGGAACACAGTCCCTACCCACCTGATCTGGCACCAATGACTTTTTGCTTTACCAAAAGACAAAGGAAATAATGAAAGAATGACATTCTGATGACATTCACGATATCAAGGGTAATACAATGACAGCTCTGATAGTCCTTCCAGAAAAAGAGTTTCAAAATTATTTTGAAGTGTGAACGAGGTACTGGCATCAGTAAACAGATTCCCAAGGGAAGTATGTTGAAGGTGAAATAATGATATTCAGCAATGAGCTATGTAATACTTATCCTAGGATGAGTTTGTGAAAATAGTCAGACCTCATGTGCATGTGCACATGTGTATGAAGAGAATTGAAATGCATGATACACGCAATACATGTGTATCATATCAGCGTTATTTATTTACAATAGCCCAAAAGCAAAAGCACCCCAGTTGTCCATCAACTGATTAATGATGAATAAAATACAGTGTCTCCATCAATGAAATATTATTTACCAATAGAAAATAATAAAAATGAAGTTCTGATACATGCTACAACATAGATACACCTTGAAAACATTATGCTAATTCAAAGAACATTGCAAAAGCCAAATCTTTTTGGTGAAAGTATTAAAAATGTTCTTAAATTTGAGGTGGTGTTTGAACAACTCCATACATATACTAAACAGTCCTTAATTGTACACTTTACCTGGGTGAACTTAATAATCTATGAATTATATCTCAGAGAAGCTATTTTTTTTAAATATCCACCTTATTATCTTTCCACAAAGAAGTATTATGGCCACAGTTTGCTAAACATGAAAATAAAAATCTCAAGGTTTTTCCTCAATTGTATGAATATCTTTGTCAGGATCAATTTTTTTAGAATCTCTGTCAGCAATCTCTTTTTATCAGCTCTATTTTCCAAGCCCCCTGCCTCTGCCTCAGTTGAGTAGGACATGGTTTATTATCCAAATAATTACAGCAGTTTTCCAGCAGTTCCTGCTGGGGCCTCCTGTCTCAGCCCTTTCCAGACCAGCTACTCACTACCAATACACTTATCTTCCTAAAGTTCATGCTCTTGTAGTTAGTCCAGAGTTTGTCACATAGCACTCAGAATTAAGTCCAAAATCTAACATTAGACATGTTAACATACCAGAAACTTTACAACCAGCACTTGGTACTCAAGGTAGTCTTCTAAGCAATTTCATTTGCTGCTTTTTGAACATTGTATGTTCTTTATGCCTTCCTATATCCAAAAACTACATCCCCTCCGCCTTTTGCCTTTCCTGTCTGATTAATGCTTATCTCTTAAGACCCAAGTCCAAATGCCACTTCTATGAAGTCTTCTAGGAGTGCCCCTACATGTGTATTTAGAAGATACTTTCTTCTGCTTGATGAGAATATACTCATACCTTTAGTGTGGTATTGAACACACTATTTGTTTAGATGTCTATTTCCCTAAATAGACTGTGGGCTCGGTGATGATGTGCTTACTCATTTTTGAATTTCTAACCCATCTATTTTATTATTATATTAAAAATTCCTAGCTAATATTTATTAAAGCACGGAATATATACAAAAATAATATATGTGTGTACATGCACTTCTGCTTCAGGGTGAGTGGGAACTTTAACATGGAGAGACAAATCCTCCCAACACTTACTCCTGAATTCACTACTCTACCCCAAATTAAACATAGATTATTAGATATAGAAGGACCTTTTGCTAGGGCAACTTGATACAGTCAAAATATGATATCTAAGGATTCTCAGAACTCTAAATTTGCAACTCTGAAACAATTTTAGATCACTAGAGGAAATATTTGACCAATGTCATGTTTTAACACATCATTTGTTAACAAAAATGTATATGTGCCTTCCATCATTCATAAAAGTATCTTCTTCATTTAAAATTTAATGTACCATTATGATCTAGAAATAAATAAATTATGCTAAGACATTATCCACCGGAAAATGTAAAAGCTAAATGTATAGAGTCATAGACCTATTATTGAGAATCAATGATTTTCCAAAGATATTCCTGTGTGGATTAGTGGTGATGCCATGAATATTTCATTAGCAAATAATAGATTCTTAGCAGATGCATCCTATGTATTAGCAGAGATTTCATTATTCTATACATGTGATATACATATATATAGCACTGACAACAAGGCTCAATTAAAATGTTTCTAGACAGTCTCATCTCCATCAATCATTTTTGGTGTACTTTGATAGATATTTTATTTAACAGGAATCACAAAATTAAATCTCTAACTTAAGCTCATCCAATGTTTTACTCCAATTTGTCTATAAAGTTCTAGAAAAATTCAACCTGAACATCAACAATGGCTTATTCCCCCAATATACACTATGCTTTTGAAAATTACATGGAATAAATAGCTAAAAATACAGAAAATTTTTAATAAAATTCTAGTTTAAAATTTGTAGTTTTAGTTAGATAAAATGACAATAAATACTATGAAAATATTTAAAATTCTGAACATAAGATGCATTAATTAGTATTATATTTACAACTGCATAGTGGTATCTAATTTCTAAAATTGAAAATAGATGCTATGTTATGATAATGAAGATTAATAATTATAATGCTAACTTCTTCTAAAGATCTTGGAGTGATTAAGAAAGAAAAATACATTTCAAGTATCTAAGGGCAAAGATAAAATTTACCCTGCCTCACATAATAACCACACAAAATTAAATAAAATAACAAAGGCTACATCTTATGGAATATTTGTAAATTTTGTGCACAAAAATATAAGTTACTACTACAACCTATCTGTATATAAAACAAATATAGCTTATTAAGAGAAGCTTAGTAATTTAGAAATTACTTAGTTGGAAATTAATTAGTCTTAGAAATGTCTCAGAAAACTTACCACTTTTCGTCCCATTGTGATCACAAGGAAAATAAAGGAAATCAAAACTTTTACAAGCTATACAAACCAAAAATATAAGAAATAATCTGCAGTCACATGTTTGGTGTGATAAAACCCTATGTGCTATGTCAATAATGCAGCTTCACTTAAAATAATATAGACTACAAATCTCTCAAACATCATTCAAACGAAAATATACATACCTGCCCACACCAACCATATTCAAGCATTGTAAAGGTGGAGACTATAATGCTTTCGGGATGTTAAATATGAGTGTAAATGCTGCTGATTCATTCAAAAGGAATCTGCTATTTTCCTTCTTCACTTCAAAGAGTGGTTACCAACTACAACTTCGTGCTTAGCCATCAACACTGCCACAATCCAAGCTTTGTTGTAATGTTGTGCTCTTATGGCTAAAACCTGTTGATAATGAACCTGAACCCATTATTTTGAGTCAATGAATTGAAAGAAATAGGGCAAAGAATGAAAGCCACAGGGCCAATTACGAGCATTCTTTGATGTATTGCTTGCTAGCACTCCCCATATCACTTTGTGTCTTTGTCTTGATCCCCTCTGTTACTCATTAATTATTCTGGAAGGGTTAAAGTTCAGGGAGCTAATTGCACAAACCCTCTTTCTATGTAGGGATTCTCCCTACTCTGACACTTTCCCCAACTGTGCCCAGCCACCTTGCATTATGCCAATTAACCCAATTCTTGGCATTTTTGCTTAGACTTCAGCATCTTTTCAAGCTTTACCTAAAATATTTTCACTAGGTTTAGGCTGGCTACAGAATAAACCAAGGCAACTTTAAGATTTAATTAGGACTTATTTAATTATATAATCTTTCCTAAACTTTTAATGCAACAATTAAAAATTTCTGTCCTAATTATGCCAGAAACACAAATATATATTTATATATATATAAATAATGTATTATATATATATATACACACACACATATATATATATAAAATGAAAATAAATGTAACTACAATTGCTGGATATTTAGCAAAATTCAATTATTTATGCTACCCTCCCACTCTAAGTTATACACTATTTTAATGAAAACAACATTTTCCACATTTGTCAACCAAAATATAAACAGAGAAGTTTCCATTTTTATATGGCATGTTAGTCAGGCTTCTACAATGTATGAACTAACGCCAATATTATCAGGATATTTAAGGAAATCAACTGGTAAGTCTATATAACTTCTGGAAAATTTCCAATATTTGATCAGAATTATAATTCTGAAATAAAATTCCAAAAACAAATAACCATGCCTTGTAGTGCTTCCTGGAATATATCAAACTATGCCTTGTATTTTTTATATTTTTCAAAATCTTCAAAAATCCTCTCCTTTCCATCTGTTTCAGTTTCAATAAATATCCAGTAATTTGGAGCATCTACTTCAGCTATATGCATTAATTAACTAATTACTAGATTTAATATCAATAACTTACAGTTGTGTTTTGGTCAATTAATAATTACTGAGCAGCTTCAACGTAGCAAGCATTTGCTGGCCGCTGTGAATGAGGGTGAATTCATCAACATCAGGCTAATGGGGCTGTCAGAAGACCAACAAACAAACACTAATATAAATACTTATAAATAGGGGCTAGCTTGAAGAACAAAAAAACAACAAAACTATCTACTTGAAGAATGAAAAGGAGCTAGCCTTACAAAGAGCAGCACAGAAGGAACAGCATATGCAAGGTGTTCCCTTAGAAGTCAGCATGCTGGGCTTGAGGAACTGAATTGAGGCCAGTTTGCAAGACAATGAAAGAGAGACAAATGGCTTGGGACTAGACTGGAAGATAGATAGAAACCAGATCATGTGGAATGTTTTACACTATGAAAAGGATTTATATTTTATTTAAGAACGATGCATATGATGTGATTGATTTTTGTACTGCTGAGAAGAATATGTCAAAGAGTTTTTAAGCCAAGAGAAAAGTGAAACCCGGGATTAGTTTTTAAATAGAAATCCCATAAATCTTATAATTTTTTTAATGGTAGAAAGACTTCTTTGCACAGATCCATAAAACTTTACTTGAAAATCTAATTTAAAAGACTGGCTTGACCAAATGGATTGCATTTGTTAATTTCCATTAAACAGATGATAGAATCCCACATTCCAGGAGCAACTGTGTCAGAAGAACAGGCCAATAATTTCATGGTTTAACTGAAAAATAAATTTAAAAGCCCCAAATATAAAATTTTTGAATAATTATTTTAAAATTTGTTTATAGATTTCACAAACTGTCACAAGAATAAAATAAGCCCGAAATAAAGTTATTAACTAAATGGGTCAAACTAACCATTCATTTAAAGTTATATAGATTTCACCTTTCACTAGAATTATGTGTAAAAAATATTTGGTTAATTCACTCAGTGTTATCAATGACAGAACTTTCAGATTGACCTTTCGATAAAGCTAACACAAAAATAACCAACCAGGATTCCAAAGTTATTAAATGTATCTTTTTAATCTCTCTTTCATAAGATGCTCTAACATTAACATTAGAATGGCAAAAAATAGTTCCATGAATTAATTGACTCTTACATAACCACTGTAAAATATATCTTTCAGAGCCTGTGGCTCTCCTATTCCTCATTTTTAGAATGCCAATTATTCTCTTTTAAATTTAACTTCTTTCACACATGATTTATTAAGATATTAAGCTACTTTTCATAGTGAAAATTAAAGGTAAATGATAGTTTTTCAAAGTATTTTCATTCTTATGATTATCCTTTCAACTCTAAGTTTCATACTTGAAATAAAGGGGAGTGCTTCAGATTAACATTCAGCCCCCTCAGAATTCATTCCAATCTCCTTCCTTTCTCCAAAACCAGTTTGTCAGACTAAATATTCATTCCTCTCTATTTCAGGTTAATCACAAGTGGGCACTTTTCTAAAATAAAGATACCACATTGAGGACCCGGGAATTTGAGAAAGGCCATTAAATTTTCTTATCCTCGTTTTTTAATTCTTTTTATTGACATATTTTAATTATACGTATTATTCAGGTATAATTTTATATTTTGACATGTACATATATTTTGTTTGTTATATAATAATCCACTCAGGATGTTTACCTGATCATCACCTTAATGCATTTATCATTTAAGATCTTGAATGTTTCTCCATGTATACTCTCCTCACTGTTCTCCTAGTTGTAATGCTACAAGACATTACATTTCCCTCAATGAATTGTTAGCAAATGCAAAGTGACAATAGGAATACGGGGGGGGGGGGGGTGGTCTACGGATCCGATTCTAGAAGAATGACAGCTCACTGCCTGATAGGAAAGAGAGAAAGTGGAGTGTTCTGCCAAGTCATGATTTTAAATTCCCTTCCACTGTTTGAAAACTACTAGCAAACAGCTTGCATTGAAATAGAATGGAAATTATATAATTAAGTAATTAACGCTCCCACATGTGTTTTCACATATCTCACAAGATGATTCTTCCAATACATTTCTTCCTGAATCTACAGATAAGATAGTTCTGAATGCAGAAAATGTAAAGGAAGTGGAGAGGCATCCTTAGGGCAGCAGTCCTATAATTGCCCTTCCCACTGATGTAATTTATTAACTCTGATTTAATCTGCCACTATCTGAACTGTTTCTGGGAACTTTCTGGCAAAACTGGTACCTGCTCTACAATTGTTTAGAGATCACAGGAGGGAAGATATTTCAGCCAAAGTTAAAAGGTTTCACCTAAGCCTAGATGCCACCAAAGCACACCCTTGGACTGTACTGAATTTTATCCCAATGAAACTATGCTTAAACAACCCTTATTCAAAATAAACTACATAAAAAATGGTATTAAATATTTTACTGGAGCATTTAATATATCAAATGCAACCATTTCTTTTTTTAAGGGACTGTTTGGGGTGAAAATAAAGTAATAAAAATTATCACATTTAGTATTTGGATCCTTCAAAATATGTATTGTATAAAAATAAAATGCCTAGGATATTGAGAAATTTGTCTAGTACTATGTATTGCCTGTGTGTTGCCTCTGCTACTTTTTACATCTAAACTGAAAATCTAATCTCTGAGAGAAATATGTAACTTACTCCTTCACCATTCATTATAAAAGAGCATGGTTTTCTACTTTTTTACTATTTCTCCAAAATACATACGCTTTTTGACTCATGAGCTTGAAGATTACTAACAAATTAAACTTTACAGTTTTTGGCCAGGGCTGGGTTTGAACCCTCCACCTCTGGCATATGGGGCCGGTGCCCTTCTCCTTTGAGCCACAGGTGCTGCCCTATAAACTTTAAATGTTATCAGTTCTTTTCTGCAAATTCTGTGCTCAGAACATTAAAGTGCTACCTTCCATTGTTCACTTTTTAAACATCACCCTTGTCATTCTAGTGATGGTTTCAGGGGTAGGTGAAGTGGAAAGTGTCTCTGATAACAATTTAAATTTCTTCCCAATGAGAGAAGGGAAGAAAATAATAACCTTCTAGTATTTATGAAAAAGAAAAAAAAATCTTCCAACCTGTAATCAAATGCCTCCAGTAACAGGAACTCAAACTCATTCTTTTATTGGTGTAAACCATCACATTCTCACTCCTACATGTTAACTTCTTAGTCAACCTCCTTTCTGCAGTAATCGGGAATAAGATTATCCTGTCCATATAGTAATCCTTCAAAAATACTTCCAGTTGTAATTCCTCTTAAAGCTAATATCTGGGAAAGACACATACTTATTCCTTCACCGTTCTTCATTGGACGCGGTAGTCAAGCTCTGCATGATCTCTCCCCTCAGAGCTGTTGCCCTTGCTGTTTCCTTTTCTTTGTCCCCCAATTTCTCATTCACCAATGTACATATAAATTGTTTGGGAAACATTTTACAATCTTCTGAAAGAATGGATTGGATCACCCCTCCACATTGCTGTAGAATTCTCTGCTGACCCATATGAAAAGAATGTTCATAGTTTTTTGTAATTCTCCCTCTTCTCACTGTTGTCCCAATTAGACTACCACCTCTCTGATAACAGGAACTGCCTTACTCACTGACACATCTCCAAACCTGAGTACATGGTGGCAGTCAGCTAATATTGATAGAATAATTGGAACCAAGGAATGACACGGATGATTATTATCTGTGTTCCTCACGTTTTTTCCTCTCACTTTCTTTATATACAAAATGGGAGTTAGAACAGTAACCACTTCTCATGATTGCTGTATAGGTCAAACATATCTACTCCTTTAAAAGCACCTCGTAGATAGGAAAGTTTTAGTAAATCCTAGTTATTACTTCTCATGGTCTGCTAAAACCCATTTCTTTCTTACATAAGCCTAATGCTAAACTATGTCTACCCCATTTTGTTGTTATAGCACTGATTTTTAAAAACACTAATGAAGAAATTAACATTTATATTTTCTACTTTTCACCTTATTCAACTTTCCAGATAACTGAAATACATAGGCACTTAATATTATCTAGGATGTGGATAATACAAGTACACACACATGCATACACAGAGAGAGAGATAGTGGCAGGGAAAGAGAAAAAAATAGATCAGATGGAAAGAAAATTTTGTTAGGTATGTAGAAAGACTTTGGACATAGTCAACGTTGGATCTGAGTCTTCGCTCTTGCTCTTAACAATTATGCAAACTTGAGCAAGTTGCTTACTCTCTTCTACTATTAATTTCATTTTGTACAAACATTCATCCAGCTATATACTCACTATAGTGTTTTATCACTATAACAGTATTTTATAATTACTTCGGTATGTATTTGTTTACATCTATGGTAACTAGAAGCAATCCCTATCCTCTCAACCTACACTTGCTGTATAGTATTTATCACAGAGAAATATGGAACATGTTTGATGCATAGTAACTTGACTTAAAAATATGGTCCATAAAAAGTAGTAAAGACCTAACCATGTAAAAGAAGGAAGGACACAAGGGTGAAGAATATACACTTAGTTGGAAGGGTAGCCAATGAAAGCTTTTTTATTTTATAATTTTATTAAATCATAATTGTGTACATTGGTGCAATCATGGGGCATAATGTGCTGACTTCATATACAATCTGAAATATCTTGATCGCACTGTAAAAGATAGCCTTCATGGCATTTCTTAATCACTATATGAAGACATTGATAGTCTACATTTAATAAGTTTTACCAATACCCTGCTAAGATGCACCGTAGGTGTGATCCCACCAATGAAAGCTTTTTAGTTGAAGAATGACAAAATTGGAACTCTCTTTCAGAGATGTAATGTGCTAGGTTCTGAAAGATGATAGGAAAGGATGACTTTTGAGCAAGAGACCATTGAAAAGTCTCTTTCTAGTAGCCCAAACAAAGAGGTCGGCCACTTTGTTCAGACAGAGTGTTTCCCAAATGACCATTAAGCACAAATCACAGCCATTGCCATTGATGGGGATACAATGATGAAAAATGAATTAGCCTGATACTCTGGAAATAAGTTCACATAAGCAAGTGAAATGGCTGATATAGACCAGCCTTTGACCACTCTTAAAACAGAAATGCACTAGTGTCTTTATATAGTGATTAAGAAAATGCCATGAAGGCTATCTCTCACAGTATGATCAAAATGTTTCTGATTGTATATGAAGCACATTCTGCCCTATGAGTGCACCAATGTACACAATTATGATTTAATAAAATTATTAAAAAAAAAAAAAGAAAAAACAGAAATGCAAGTGATGATTTAGGAGATGAGGTATCAATTCCCACTAAGGGGGCCAGAGACAAAAGAAAGTATCTCTGAAGAAGGACCCCTGAAGCTGAGCCTTGGGGACAGATAGCTGTCAAACCACTAACTGTGGTGGAACGATATTAGGAATATATGGAAATGCTGATTTTAAAACGAAGAAGCTTTTCCCTCAGTCCTTCTAGCCAGTATCCCTGGAACTTTTATGTCATCCAAAGGTCCAGTGAGCCAATGTTTATATCATGTAAATTCAGCCCTCTGGGAAGAGATTCTTAACTCTGGAGGATCAGCGTGGCTTCTTCCAGATGTGTCAAAATATAAAACAGACTGGCAGCTGATATCCAGGGTGCTGGTATCCAAAATGAGGTCCTCACTGAGGTGAAAGTAGAAAATATTAACATTTTTACCACTGTTTATTTTTTCCTAAAGATAGAAGGTAAAGCTATGTTTTACTTGGAAATATATTAGCACATTATGAGTAAAAATTTTATAATGCGATAAGACATAGATAATTTGCAGGTGCTCAAATGTGTTTACCAATAGAGTCAGATGATGATAGAAGACTGGGAAGACTATTCTAGAGCTCTTAACTGTAGACTTAAAAGAGAAAACACAAGAAATACTTTTCCCTCTAATTCCTTATGCACAGAAATCTCTGCAGGGAAATTTATTATATAGATCAGAATTGCGTGAAGAACATTGAATACTAGTGAGAAAGAACAGTAGCATCAAGAGTAGTCTTCTCACTGAAGTCTCACAGATGAGACTACACAGAGCTTTTAGTTGTTGAAGTTACTATTTACTATTAAAGGATGTAAGATCCTAAATAAAAGCAAATGTTGTATAGATGATGAAATAAAGTGCTAATCCTGCCTTTCCCAAAGGAGTTTAGTTAGGGTTATATTTCTCCCTAATTTACTTTTCCCCCAGTTAGGTCATCACTAACAGGATAGGTAGTCTTAATACAGGCAATTCATAAACATTTGTAATGCCGCTGCCATCAGAAAATCAACATTCCTTATTTACAAAATCTTTCCATCATAAAATAAAAAGAGCGTCTCAAAATCCTATAAGAACAAAGGTATTTGGCTTCCACATAGATGTCAAAATTGAGTTAGTTATTCTCCAAATGGACCAATACCACCAGCATGAAATTTTTTGCATAAAATAAATAAAATTAAAGAAGAATTCAAATCCCTTAACTTAATTTACAAAATCATTCAAGATTGAAAGTGTGAGTTGCTCCAAACGCCTCTTTTTATAAATGTGTCAATTTAGTTGTGTAGGAAGAAGTCTAGTTGTAAATGCCATTTAAAATTTGATAACTACACATAAAAGGAAAAAAAAAAGCAATAGTACACATATATTATTCATCCTCTTTAACCACTAAGTTAAACTGGCCAAACTGAAGCCCTCAAACAAAATAGCTTCCAGGCTAGAATCTTGATGCCAACTTTAGCCCGGAGCAAATTCTCACAGTGAAGGTGTTTGCTCTGCAAAACGGTGTTTTAATGAAAATACTGTCAGACCTTTGTCTCCAGTAGAGCTACTTGGTCTCTCATAAAGACAATATTTAATCTTCCAAACACAAGTATCTTTTTTTTTCCTAATTGTCCTTTCAGAGATCAGATCTCTCCTAATGTCTCCAGTGAATTGCTTTGTGAACTCAGAAAGCATTCTTTTCACATTACCCTAAGGTTCAAGTGGAAAGAATAAATGGTTGGGTGCTACTGCTTGTTTCTTACATATCTATTCCTTTAAAACCAGTACAACTTGAACTTCACCTAACTGACAAAGCCTGCAGACTCTATTCAATTAGCTTTAATAGGATTAAAACATTGCTTTGAAACTGCCATTTTAAATAGATAAAAATCTTGGCAGATACATCTGTCACATTCCCTTTCACTCTAAAATAAATATGTTACCCGAGGAAAAATAAGTATTATCAGATAAGAAAAAACTAAATATTTCTTATCATTATGGTAAAGTTTTAACACCCAAAATTTTTTTTAAAAGATTGATATTTGTATGCGTATAAATTAAAATTTTGCTCTCTTTTTGTTATTCTAACAGACTTAAAATCTGGCTATGGCTAAAGAAGATGCTCACCATATTAGTACATTTAATTAATAATGTGAGCTAGGTGAGCCACACCAGCTAAACAAGGCAGATTCCTATGAAGATTATCACTGTTCCCTTTATCCATATTTTTTTTAAGTAGAAAATAAAGGTCACCCAATACTTACAGAGTAATCTATCTGCCAGATTAGATTTCTAATCCTATGTCTAAAAAGTATACTGCAGAACTGAGTATGATCATTAGTAGAAAACCAGTCACCTTCCATGGGCTCAATAACAAAATGCAAGTAAAATTAACAAAAGGCCCCATCAAATGCCCAAATGTCTGTTCAGCAATTTAAACTAGTCCTAAGGAAGAATAGATGAATCATTTTTAACAAAGGTAAAAGAATTTGCATCCTTTTCATTAGTTCATTTATTCAACCAATTAACATTTACTGAGTATCTCTTGAGTTAACACATAAGCAGAGTACTTTGAAGTTTCAAAGAAAGCAGAGTAGACTTGGGCCTTATCCTAAGGGAAAATTTCCTAGTAAGAGGCAAGACGTGACAGCCATGAAACCGTGGTAAGACACATGAACTCTACAGTGTGGCCTGTTGAATAGACATGTACATGCTTGAAAGAATTAAAAGCAAAAGAAAAATGTACAGGTACAGTTCATAGGAGAGGCCTTCATTTTTATTTTTTTAAAGCAAAAGCAACTTTTCAAGGGCACATATATGAGGAAGAGGTATCATAAAGGCACAAGACAACAAAATGGGCAAGAAAGAGCAACCGGAGGAGAAATAAAGAACACAGAACCTCAGGCTTTGAACTCTGAAGATCAAGTGTACGTGCTCCACAGTTTAATATGTGACTTGCCCTGTTACATGGTTTTATAGTATGTTTTCTGTTCCTTTATTTGTTTAATTTTAGTACTTTTTTGCTATGGTCTTGCCAAATGCATATTGCCTTTGTCATTTCATATTTTTTTCCTCACATCCGTTATGCCTAAAATAATCTCTCACTTTTTTTATCTTAAAAACCCTATTTTCTATGCAACTATTATAACATATTGATTTCCAAAGCTCTGATAGGGAAGGAAAGATAAATGTTAGGAAAATATATTCATAGATGGATGTACCTCGTGGTGGTGGTAGTGGGGGAGGGGAATGCAAGCTCCGAAAGTTTGTGTAGACTTAACCTGATCCACAAACAGTAATTGACAGAAACGTGGCAATGTTCACTTGTCTTGTCTTCCTGAGAGATCAAGTTTTTAAAGGTGGTTTGCAAAACTTTGGTACATAAGGTTTGGTTGTTTTCTTTCATTTTTCATTATTCCCCAGGCTATACAAATTTGACAGAATTTTTATAAAAATCAGAATTTATTTATAAAAATCACAAGAAACAATTGAAAGCAGATAGGACAAGTATGGAAACTGCTGAGACAGCAACAAAATATTACAACATATGTTACCATATGTTACCTACATTACATATGTAACATATATAACAATATTACATATGTTGTAATATTACAACAAATACATTAAAGAGATAGAAAAGGACAAAAATAATCTTGATTCCTGAGTGTGACATCACAAACACAACAGTGAATTTGCCACCCAGCATTTGGTAACCTGAACCATGTTCTAAAAGTCAGAATTGGTTTGAAGTCAGATAGGTGAGACCAACTGCTGTTAATATGATTACTTTTTTCTCATTATGCCTAGATCTAGACTACACTTCACGTTTTAACTTCCCATAACTACTACCATGTAATGACAAATGTGTATAAAAATTTAAGAATATGAGCACTTTTTTATTGGAATTTAGTATCCTTACAGATTACCCAATTTATGGGTGGTTTTCTTCTACTCTTATTTTTTAGTCAGTGGTCAGTTCACTGTTCAATATTATAACAGCACCAGTATTGTGGAATGAGCTCAGCACTCCTAACCTTTATGCTGTAAACTGAAGTTAAATTGCTAACTCCCATGTGATGCTAATTAAACTTAGGATCACTGATTTTATGTAGCACATTGTGCTTTAAATATATATGCCTGGGATAGTCAGCACATGAATTGCTACTTATAGATACTAATAATGAGGACATTGGTTATTTTTTCAGCTTTAATTAACAGGTACAATACCCACTAGCAAAGGCATCATTAAAATGGTATCCAAGATTTACAGAATTTATAATACAGAGTTGGTTACTTAATATCCCTTTCAGAGTTTGACCTTTTCAGAATGCAGTCTAATATTTGGCCATAAAACCCCTGAATTTTCAAAACTTTGTTGCCTTAACTCACATTAAAACCTATTTTTTCCATAAAGTTTTTCTGTTTTATTGAAAATGAAAAGCATTTTCAGGAATATGAGTATATCAACTGCAAAAACAAAGCAAAAATAGTATGCGTTTGGGGGTAGATGCATGCATTTGTGAAAAGGTGGCATTGTAGCCCACGTGTACATGTGTGTACATGCACACCAACCTCAAAATTTATATGCAATATCTAATAAAGTCTAATAAGGTGTCTAATGCAAATGCCATAGATTATGGTTCAGTCCCTAAAATTTAAACATAATGTACCCTGAAACTATCATCAGTTCCCCTTTCCTCCTTTCTCTACCAAAGTAGCCTTTTATACTCTGAAGTCACTCATTAATATTTTGTAATGTAGCTTCTATTCCTAAATCTTTTTGAAACTATGGCACTTTGAAAGGCCAGTTCTCATCACCTCAGTCCAATGACCTTTAAAGATTACATATTACCTTTGATCTTTTTCCTACAGCATTTGGAGGAGTTCCTCTTTCTTGCGTATTTTTTGCTTTGACTGCCATCATATTGCGTTATTATCTACCACTCTCGACCATTCCCTCTTTCCTCCAAATTGTGAGAATATTCCAAGATTCCATCCTGTACCTATCATCCTTCTTTCCCTCGGATTCATCTATTGCATCTGCAACTGATTGTCAAGTCTATGCATTAGACATGGTTCCTCTTCCAACGTCTAATCCAAATACAACACTAACTACTTTTTCTACTGCCCATCCTAAACACAAAGTTAACATGTCTTAACTTACATTTCCCTCTATTAATGAAAGCCTCCTTCTTCTCCGTGATTCTCATAATACTATTTTCCAGGCGCTTTGACTTAAGTGTCTACCCTGTTGTCTCAGCCAACATCAACTCCTCCTCCCCAACACATGAATACACACACACATGCAATGACTCACATATGCTAATTTAATTTTCTTTATAACATCTGTTAGTGTTGCCTCATTTTTCCATTGCTATTACCATATTATTAAAATAGTCTCATATCTTAAATGAGCGTGACGTGTCATGCATGTCTGTTTCATTTAGTGAATAAATTAAATGCTATTTCTCTCTCCAAAATTAAGAGAAAGAAAGAAAAACGGAAGTTTAGAATATGTAGATCCTTATCAGCATTTAGTATTTTCAGTATTTTGAATGTCAGCCATTTTAAGAGGGATATGGTAATATCTCATTGTCATTTTAATTTGCAATTTCTTATTAACATATGATGTTGAGAATCTGGGCATTCCTGATTTTCCATGTGTATATCTTCTTTGGTGAAGCATCTGTTTAGATCTTTTCCCCATTTTGAAGTTGTTTTATTTTTAATCATTGAGGTTTTTTTCTTTCCATATCTATTTCGATGAGTGTTTTTATTTTTTTTTTAATTTTCTCTATACATATACATGTGTTTATTTGATTTCCACTTTTCGCCTTCACAAAATTAAAAAGGCTTAAAATGTAATAATAATGACAGAGTTTAAGATAAGGACTAGAAACAAAAACCTCATAAAGAATGAATGAAGATAAATACATTCAGAAAAGAAATCAGACGATTGTTGCAACAAAATATAGAGTAATAATAATAATGCAAAAAAAAGTAACATTCACATTGTCAAATAAGAGTATGTCTAACATAGAATGCTTTGACTCTGAGGTTCAGTATGGAATCATCAGTTAACTTCTTATTTTTTTTCCAAAGTCTCAAAAAATAGACAATATTTATAAATAAAAATAAAAGATAATTTCAAAAAACAGATCATGCCCAATTAATCATTGAGTTTTAAGAGTTCTTTCCTCATGAGTTTTTAAAATCACATTTGATGGTTTAAGCAAAAATTGTAATGCCTTATCAGGTGTGCTCAAAGTATAGAGAAAAACTAATTAAAACAACTGCAATTAAAAAGTGGGCATGGTAAAGAAATTTAAATAAAAATCAATTTTTTACCCTTTACTCAAAATGGTAAAATGTCGATATCAGTAGCCTGTGAAGTATATAGACCATGACAGTAGATTCATGCATTCAGTATCTTCTTATTCATGAAAGAATGTATTCTAAGATCTCCAGTGAATGTTTGAAACCACAATAGCACCAAACCCTATATATATTTGTCCTATATAAACATACCTATGATAGAGTTTAATTTACAAGTAAGGTGCAGTAAGATATTAACAACAATAATAATCACAATTATAACAATATGCTGGCATTACTACTTTTACTTTTTAAGGCCATTATTAAGTAAAATAAAGATTACTGAAACACAAGCACTATGGTAAAGTGAAGGTCAATCTGTTAATCAATACGGCTAAGGGACTGAAAGGCAGGTAGCTTTTACAGGATGGACATGCTCAACAAAGGGATAATTCACAACCCATGTGGGATGGAGCAGGATGCCATGAGATTTCATCACATTACTCAAAATGGGAGGCAATTTAAAACTTATGAATTGTTTATTTCTGAAATTTTCTATTTAATACTTTGGACCATGGTTGACCATGGATAACTTAAGCCACAGAAAACAAAACGTGAATAAGGGGAGACTACTATAATGTAATACTTAGAGCAACCACTGAAAAACTATACAATGATATACACTCCAAAATAGTATAGATAAGTAAAAATGAAACTCTAAAAGAAAGTTCAAGTCATTTACAGAAAAGAAGAAAAGGAGAAAAACAGTGAACAAACCAAAAATAAGTGATAGACTTAACCCCTAACATATCGCTAGTTGCATTAATTGTAACTATTACAAATGATTCAATTAAAAGACAGAGATTAGCATGGTGGATAAAAATGTGATCAAATTTTATGCTATTTACAAGAAATATGCTACACATAATAATATAAGAAGATCGAATGGATTAAAAAAATTACCATGCAAACATTATTTTTTTAATAGCAAGAATGGCTATACCAACGTCACATAAAGTAGACTTCTGAGGAAAAAAATTTATGAAATGAAGATATTACACAGTAGTGAAAGAGTGAATCTACCAGGAAGATGTCCAACATGTGTATACACCAAACAACAGTTCTTCATCACATTACATGAAATCAGAATTGAAGGGACTGAAAGAAAAACAGACAAACCCACAATTTTAACTGGAAATTTTAATACCCAATAACTCTTAACATAATTGAATTTATAACTTAAAAAATTTGCAACAAATACATCAGTAGGCCCAGAGGACCTCAATGGAGAAATCTATCTAACATTAAATAAGAATTGGCACCAACTCTATACAACCTCCTCCTGAAAATAAAAGAGGAACTCACATATCCAAACTTATTTTATGAGGTATCACTCTGATAATAAAACCAGACAAAAACAATAAAAGAAAGAAGTTATAGATCAATATCATTCATAGATTTACAAGAATTCTCTACAAAATATTAGCAAATTGAATCTAGCAATGTATAAAAAGAGTCCTTAAACATGACACCAAAATAGCAATCCATAAAAGAAATAATTGGTAAATTGTACTTATTAAAAAATTAAAAATTGTTTCTCTGTGAAAAAATCCTGTTAAAGGATCAAAATGTAGACTAGGAAAAACAGATACAAACAAATAATAGTTTACATCTATGTTTTTGATACAAACCACATATTCCACAAAGGATTTGTACCTAAAATATAATGAAGAGACTAATAAAGAATTAATTTCACTGATATTTATGTTGTTTACACAACTCTGTTATAAACTTACAGAATTTAGCACAACATTCTAGTATAGCTGTATACTGTTAATAAGCCAGGAAAGTAAGGTTCGGCTACCTGGTAATCCTGAAGAGCAATTCCTGGTAGATTATTACAATCAGAGACCCCAGTGAGTCACACCTCTCTGTATCCACTTCATTGTGTATTCTTCTCCTACACAGATTCTTGGCTTAGCCATGTTGACTTGGCTAATGGGACATTATGCAAGCAAAAATTCAAAATAATGTCCACTTTAGTGCTGGCCCCCTTTTCCCAAGTTTTCGATCTGCATAAGAACACATCAAGCTGTCCTGCTAGAGACACATGGCTCAACCCAGACAACACCAACAAGAAGAACTTTGAGGCTGTCTCAGACCATCAACCTCAAGAATAATTACCCCACAAGTTATAGAAAGTACAGCAAAAGAACCACTGGAATGAATTCAGCTCATATCCCTAACCCAGGGAATCATGAAGAGGTAAAACAGTTATTTTAGATTACTGACGCACATTATTGACGATCACTGTAAAGAATAACAGTGTCAGTGTGGATAGTGTTAGGTGTGAATTGACACAGAACCTACCTCGCACATTATATTTCTAATTTAACAGTAGTGATTATAGGCTCTGATTTCTGACTGCCTTTTTGACATCAAATGGCCAAAAACCAATAAATTCAGTTTACTCAGAACCAATTCATATGTTTTATTAAATATACCTTTATACCCAGATTCAACCTGTAAACCATCACAGATTAGTAAACTATTTTTCTTAACATCCATTTGAAATAGTTTAAAGGAGAAAACCAATTGCCAAACATGGGGATCAGCAGTCTTAAAAGATTAAATGTTCATCTGTCATTATAATTTTGCCAAATAAGTTATTAAGAGTAATTTGTGGAATTTATTGTTCAAGTTATTATTTAGGTCAAACAATCTAGTAAGCACATTAATGTGAAAAATATTCCATGTTTCACCATCTTAGCTGCAATAAACTTTAAAGTATGACAATCTTCATGCTTTAGGGCATAATTTGGTTACCAGCTGGGGTCAGGAAGAAATTATCCCTATAGTATAGTATTGCCGATTACCATAGGTGTAAAGTGAACAACAGAAAGAGTCAGGGGGTTACACGGCCCTCTAAAGCATCTGGTATCGAATGATTTCTGAGTGAGAATTCAGGATAAGATGAAACATTCAATTGTCCCTTTATGTCAATTCCGATCTTCCTATGAACAGCCAATATGACACTGCTGCCACAAGGGAGGGATTTCCTTCAGAACAGATGTCACTTACAGTATTATGTAGGCTATCTATCTCAACAAATAATTGCTTGGCACTTCTGCCCTATGGCAAGGGTCTGAAATATGTTAGGGTAAGAACATACCATACCAGCAGATGGGCATAGATAAAAGAAAGAACAAGACCACACTGAGCCCAGAACGCATGTGTAAAAGCCTGTTGGGAAGACAGGAGCAAATGGCTTTTCATATCTTCAGTGACTTAGTTATTTAGAAGTTCAATTGTAAAATTTCTTTAAATGAATATGAGTTGCATAAGGCTCCAATTTATTGGAACAAAGAAACTTTGTCTTCTTGGTACACAATGCAATTCCCATTTGAAAATAATTGCATTTTGCTTAAGGCCGGAAACTGGTATGAGACTCCCAACACCAATGCCCCCACTTTCACATACACCCCCCCAAAAAAAGAAAAAGGAAAAAAACTAGGCTGGGATGAGAGTATGGACACAAAGACTGACAATGAATGACAAAGGACAATTGAGATGGGACTTGCCTGAGAGAGACAGCAAGAGAGGAAAAAAGTCCTTTTAAAATATCAATAAGAGAATCAAAGAAAGCAAGATCCTTTGGCTGATAAAAGGGGAAAAGTTAATAACAGTGAAGAAAGAGAAGCCAATTGCAATATGTTCCCACTGTAATGGAAGAAAAGAAGATGAAGGGTAGATTCGGAAAGTAACAATTTTAAATAAGTTTAACATATATGTTGCTTTCATATTTTACACAGTTTATGGATTTAGGTTTTAAAAATATTTTAACTATTTTCCCCAGTAGTAAATTTGATTTAGCCTATTTAAATCATTAATCGGAGAAAAAGGAGGCGTGATTTTATTCACAAAAAGCAATAAAGGCATTTTTACTTTTAAAGTAGCATTAAGTGCAGAGAAGAGTTTGGGGGGTAGCTCAGGATAAGGGGAACAATAATGAACATATTGCAAATTATTAAAAGGCATTAAGTCATATCTCAGAATTAGAAAATGCCTGCAGGTACTATTGATAACTTTTCTATGTGCTCAATGGGACACATGTAATAACTTCTTTGAAAGTTTCTAGACAAAAATAATTTTGTCATTTAGTAATGTCTGACAACTGTGACTTAACTTAACATTTAATGTTCATATGTTGAAGCTCATTCAAAGATGATTCTTAAGGAAAATCCTAAGCTTTCTTTGCTAGGATCCCTTTGTGTGGTTTTTTAACACTGGAGTTCTTTAATTTTTATCACAAGTACTAATTCTATCACACGTGACTTTATTTTCAAAGTTTAGTAATCCACCCTCAATTATTAATATGGAAAAACAGAATATAAGGTTCCTACTGAAGAATATAATCTCCACTTTTTCTATCTGGTTTTCAACTATAGACCAGCTGAGAAAACTGTAATGTAGGGGAAATTGCCTAATGATCAATCATGTAATTTATTCATTTTCCCCAGTTCTCAAAGCAAAAAACAGTAGGACAAGGAAGCATTTGCCACCTAATTCCAGCCAACATAAGGAGTTGGACTTTACCCTAAAGGAAATGAAAAGTCAGTAGGATGCCTTTGTTGGTGTGTCTGCTTGTTGGGGAGGACAGTCCCAATAGTAGTTACTCTCATGTGGTGACTGATCTCTGGGGATACATGGTGGCAAAAGACTGATATCCTTGAGAGCAAGGATATCAATGTGTAACACTGTAGAAATATAGATAAGAAATGATGGTGACCTGGACTAAGGTATGGGCAGCAGCAATAAAGGAAAATGGATGGATTTGAGAACTGTTTGTAAGGTAGAATCTGTAAGATAACTAACGGAAATAAAGGAGAAAAAAGATGAAAGCACATGAATAAATATTCTAGTTACTAAGTTCAAGACATTGAACAACAAGCAAAGTGTTCATTTGGTTTATATTATAAAGGCATTAGGAGACACTAG
Source organism: Perodicticus potto (assembly GCA_963574655.1). Taxonomy (NCBI): domain Eukaryota; kingdom Metazoa; phylum Chordata; class Mammalia; order Primates; family Lorisidae; genus Perodicticus; species Perodicticus potto. The sequence goes on from CAUYRH010096438.1 coordinate 64,681, forward strand.
TTACCTCATTAGTTCAGGTCATATTGAATTTGAAGAGGCATCTAGGTAGAAACACTTAAATATTTGGATGTATAGCTCAGAGAAGAGCTATAAACTGGAGACAAATATTTGAAGGTTATTAGTATTTGCACTAATTGAAGTAGTAGTAGTGGGTAAATTTGGCTGGAATACTGTTAAAAGTCAGAAGCAAAGAATCCCACGAATAGTTTAAGGAAAATCATTTGATAACCAACTGTTTCGTGTGCATCTACTGTGTTCCAATCACCAGACCTGCACCTGATAAGACAGACAGTAACAAACTGTGGTATATGTATACCAAGGAATACTATTCATCCATAAAAGATGGGGATTTTATATCTTTTATGTTCACCTGGATGGAGTTGGAACACAATCTTCTTAGTAAAGTATTTCAAGATGGAAAAAAAGTATGCAATGTAATGTACTCAGTGCTAATACGAAACTGATATATTAAAGAATTACATGCCCATAGGAATAATAAAACACCATTTAGTCTAGCAAGGGGGAGGGGTGAAAAGGGGAAGGGAATTGAAAGAGGGAGAGCGATTGGTGATTGGTGGGAGGAGGGAAGGCATTTGGTAAGAATTCACCTAATGTGCACAGTGTGAGGGTGTTTAGCATTTCCCGCCCCAGGGTGGGAGGCTCTCCAACAGCTTGAACTTAACCTTGGGAGTGAGAACAATGTGACCTAAAACTTTGTTTCCTCATATTAATGTAAAATTAAAAAATAATAATAATAAATTTTAAATTTGTTTAAATAAAAAGGCAGATAACGTCACTTCTTCTATGCAGCTTACATTTTCAACAAATGAGCCAAAAATTTAACCAGTAAACAAATAAACAACAGTAAAAACCCTAACATAATAGGTTAGGTATTTTCAGACACTTGGAAGAACTGTGACACAAGACAGCCATGTTAATAATGAGTTCTTGCAATGCAGTAGAACACTTCTGGAGGTGGCTGGGCGGGTCGGGGGGGCGGGTGGTAGTGCCAGAAGTAGAATAGGCAAAGAAGGGAACATCTGTAACCCCCTCGCCCCAGGAAGCAAAGAAGGAAACAAGACTAGGTCTCCATAAAGCTGAACAAAGAGAAAGTGTTAGAGTCAACCAAGATAAGAAAAGGGAAAGTTTGCTTTCTCACTGATAAGGCCACCAAAACATGCAAAAGTGATTCTGCCAAAGCTGCTCCTTACATAGTATGAGAATAGTCAGAATGGACAGGTCTTAAAAAATATCTAACGAAAGAAATTAACTTGAACCTTCACTCTAGTTTAGTGCTTTCAACCTTTTTTTAACCTCATGACACACTTGAACCTATAATTAAATTTCCACAGCACACTTGAATTACATTGATCAAAAAAAAAAAAAACTGAAAAGAAAGAATATACTTACTGTGGTTGGAAATTATTTTAAAACTAATTTAATTAATGGTCCTTAAAATTTGGGGAGGCACACTTAAGATCCTGCCACGGCACACCAGTTGAAAATCATTGCTCTGGTGGGAAGGACAAGGGAAGGGACTGGGAATTGTTGAGTCTAGCAAGAAAAATAATTTTAAAATAATGAAGACATGACATTTCCTTAAATTTTGAACTAAATTTCTGAGTTTGTAAAGTTTTAATACACAAAATGTAATTTGGAATAGAAATGAATACTATTTCTGTTTTTCTCAATTATCTACATCTGAAATTTCACCAACAGGGTCAGTTAACACTTACAGACACTGCTGTTCATTTTGTGACAGCTTTTAGAAATAATTGGCATCTATAGATACACATATCTGGACTTATATATGTAAAAGATAATTAAAAATGAAGAGATCTATTTTGTTTTTAAAACTAGCAAAACAAAATTGTTTGTTGAGTATTGTTTTTAAAATCTAAAGACATCTTTTTTGAACAATGCCATGATGCCTTTCAAGAAAATGCAAGATATTTAAAGAGGTCACTACCAGTTATAATAAATTACTAGAAGCCTCCAAAAGAAAAGGAGACACACAAGGAAAAGTTGAAAATGAATAATAGTCTTTACATTTACGGAATAAGATTATGAAGCTAAAGGTGACCGATTTTCTATGTTTCAAGATAAGTAAAACCAAATTACAATAAAATTACAGGTTAATAATAATGAAGAAGTGGGAGAACATTAATATTCTAACTCCTCTGAATGCCATAATATTACCCAAAAGGTTGTATAATTCCCTCTGTTTCATTATGTAAAATCACGACAGACTCTGAGACATGGGTATTGATTAATAAGAATTACAGTGCCAGGCTGCCTTATACTTGAGGACACTAAGAGACCAGGTGACTCCTGTTCCTCTAATTCCACTCAGCTCTGTGAGCCATTTTCCTCCATTAGTAAGCACTTGGGCTATAAAGCTATTTCACAGGGTATTGGATGCTGTGAGTCTCAGCTGTATAATATATGTTATTCAGACAACACAATGGGGATTAGGTGACTTCTTCAGGCTTCTTGATTATGGTGGTGGTTATATGTTGGATGAACTTAGTATAAGAACATCTACCATTTCAGGTCATCCATTACTCATTATCAATAGTAGCAGCTACATTTACTCAGGTCCAAACCATATATTCCTCCCATTTATAAGAAAAGGGAACTCCAGGGCAGAAATGCCTTCATTATGGTCAAGAAAAATTTTTTTAGAGACATTACATAAGTTCTCACTTTTTTTAGCATTACAGTTTCTCTAATTTCTATCCTTTTTATCAACTCTAGAGGCAGAGGGACTTCCAAATGTGTAAGGTACACTATCCATACAGGACACTTGATAGAAATTCTCTATTTTCTTTTTTTTTCTATTTGGTCCAAATTTTATAAAAAAGGGTATGTTGTAGGAAGTCTTTGAAAGTGATAAAGTCAAAAATGTGCTCAGTATAAATGTAAGTGAGACTCCTATCTGGAAGAGATGACCAAATCTACAGGTTATTTAAGAAACTCAAAACACGCATAGTGCAACCAGAAAATGAGATCTAAGCACGGAAGATTTAGCAACTAAGTCTGCGATTGGAATTTTTCACTGTTTTATGAATTTACCTCTATATCAAGGTTAATATCCTTAATGTGGATCTCTTAGTATTTTCCCTTTGCTGTATCCCAACTCCATTCCCTGCATCCCTCCAGCTCTATGATCCCCAAAGTAAAGGTGAACACCAATGCTGGAAAAAGGAAGATGTAGACAGCTCCTGGCAGATTGAGAATGAATATGTTTCCTCAAAAAATAATTATAGAAAGAGGTCAAAGTGAGACCAGATATCAGATATTCCGGTCCTGGTTCCCTACTCTGAGACAAGCTATTAATAGGTATGCTGCAGAATGTTTGCAAAAGGACACAAATCCCAACAGACAGGTAAGAAACATAAACAAGAGGCATTCTTGTCTCTTTTCCCAATTAGAATTCTGATAGTATTGAGGGAACTCAGTGTATCAGAAGAGATGACTTGACAAAGACTCCTGCAGGCTCCCAGTGGGTGAGGGGTGGCAAAGAGCCCCACCTGGGCTCTGTGGTTGAGGCCCCAGGCCCACTGGCATTGACCTCTGATGCTGCAAAGAAAACACACTCTTAATCCCCTCGGCCACAGACTTAGCAGTGGAAGCCAGCAGGAAACTGAGTCCAGGCAGAGTAAGAAGCATCTCACAGAGGGCCACCCGAGCCAGAGGACATAAGGACAATGTAAACTCTGCTTTATATCCATGAAAGTCTGGGTGTTCACCAAAAAGAGATTTAACCTTAAAGTAACCACTTTAAAGGTTACTTTTGGACAGTAGATATTCCTATTATTCTCTCCCCAGTTTTCTAGTTCCTTTTCCCCATTTCTTACCACCCTCCACTACCTAATAAAATGGAAGTGTTGAGAGGGTGGTGGGGAATTCAAGAAAAAAACTCTGAAATTATCATAACAGGCAGAAGGGCTACATTTCTCATAATTTTCTACATCTCCACACATTAGCAACAAAATTAAATTAGGCACTCCAAGAAGCTAGAGCTTCTCACATAGAAGATACTCCCATTTGACCCGGGGCTGGCACATGATCTATGCTTAGAAAGAAACATTGTTCTGTTGGAGAAAGAGTACTGTTATTATATATATTCTAAAAAGTCTTAGTTTCTTTCTCGAAAATAAATATTTATTGGGACACATTGCAATGTGTCATCAAGAAGTCTCACAGCATTTAAAATGCACTTATCACAATATGAGTCTCTAAGGCTTAGACTTTTCCAGTACTAGGCCTCAACACTTGAAATGTCACAAGTGTGAGCTGTCTGTGGACTTTGAATGGAGTTTCAAAGTGAGCAATGCCATTAGAAATTCAATGCAGACAGAAATCCTGTTTTTTTTTTTGGTCCTCAGCCTTTCTTAACCCAGAAATTTAATTCTTATCACACCCCATAGTTTTGTTCATGCTCTGAAACCCTGGTGCACAATTTGTGTCTATCCATATATCACTTCCTTGGGGTCTGAAACCTATTTGTCATAGATGAATTTTTATTTCTTTTAATTGTATAGAATGATCTTGTTCTCCGTCACCTTTATCTAAGGTAGAATTTTCAACTTTTATCTAAGGTAGAATTTTCTACCTTAGATAAAAGTTGAAGAGCGAGAGACCATATCTGGGTCAAATCAACCTCAAATGTTCAAAACAAATTTGACCAAGTATGGCTTAATGGACAAAATTAGCTGAACCCCTCCATCCCACAGATGGCATTGAAGATAGATTAAATCACTTAGGGTGTTAAATGGTGGAGACTTTACTAAGGCAATGAAAACAGGTATCCTAATGACCTGTCTTCATAGTTGACTATTGAGATAACTGCAACCTTATAGGAATTTCTGAAAGGCCATGTCTGTATCATCCCCTTTACCCTCTAATTCTGATAACAGACCATACCCTCCATCTGTCGCTACAGCCGTAAAAGTGAACAATTCATCAATAAAAACCGAGCGCACACTCATCATCTTTATCAGAATGACCAGACCAAGAGCTAGCTAGAATCCCACCAACCCTTCCTTGGTATATTTAACACTACCATGGAAGAATATAAGTCCCATTTACCTCAAGGGCAAGCTGTGAGGATGTGAGCCTAGAGGGACGGAAGCCTACACAGTTTGTGGCACAGAGAAACTCACCTGAGAGCAAAGGCAGTATGCAGAGAGAAGCTCAGATGAGCCAGAGACATTCTTGGGATTTGAAGTTCCAGTTCCAGTCACCCCTAATATCAGCTTTCCTTTCTATTAATAGCAGCCAACAAATTGTCTCTGATGCTCAATCTACCTCAAACTGGGTCATTATTACTGGTAATCATCAGGGTTCTCAATAATAAAACTAGAAAGAAAGTGGTAAGACCTAACAAAGTGGATAAATAAGAACTTCCAGCATTGTCATAATCAGAGAATAACAACATAACTTTTGCTAGTTATGTAATTTTGAGATAATTTTTTAAACTCTCTGAGCCTTAGTTCACTGTCTGCAAAATGGGACTTATGGCTACTGTATTACATTATTGAAGAATTAGAATAATGTGTATAAAATGCTTAGTATGATTCCTGTCCCACGGCACTTGCTTAATAAGTGCTAAAAGTGTTTTGTTTTGACAATGAAAATGTGAGGATAATGACGAGGAGGATCCTAAGAAGATAAAGATAATGGAATTCAGAATCTTATGTGATTTTCCATCAAAACTTACCTGCTTAAACACATTTTGCAAAAGAAAGGAAAATGTAATAGAAGTAATTTTAATCAAAACATATTGATTACCTTAAGAAGCAATGATTTTTGAAAGCTTAATTTACAATAAATAAGAGTGTTGTTACTGAAAGCTTAATAGAGGTTAATGGAATAGTCTTATGTTTTAAGAAAAAGTGTTATGTGAAAGCTTTATCACTTGTAGGGATGGAGATGAGAATAGATAGAGCAATCTTTTATATCACCAAACCCATGTTCAGTTGTATCTACCAAGCTTTTCTGTCATTGTATTTATTTCTCCTTCTACATTATAAAACTCTCATAGAAAATCATATTTTTTCATATTTGGACCCTAGAAATATAGCTCAAGAACTTGGCCAAAAGCAGGTTCTCACAACACAGTATTTACATTAAACTGAATTTGAGAAGATTGCTGAAAGCAGAAGACCTGAGTTCCTGTCTTGTTTCTGCCACTTACTAGCTGTGCTACCTGGAATAAGTCACTAAGGGCAGGTTCACATTCTCACAGTGCTTGTGCTTAAAGATTTCTACTCTAACCTCCTTCCTCAGTACAAAAATTCCATCTAAAATATGTTTGCTACCTACACACACTGTGATATCCCCTCTACAAAAAGTAATCTTCAAATGCCCTTCACCATTCTTTGGCACAACTATTATCTTTTATATTGAATAACTCAACAAGTTAATGCTTTATAAAGCCTGATGACAGAGAGTCAGCAACGCAGACTCAGAATCCTAACTTAAAGAACAGGTCCTTCCTATACACATACCACTTCTCTACATCTTATATATTTTTACGAATTTATAACTATTAATGAATAATAGCTTTTAATGAATTTATGACCATTAATAATCTTCATAGAGCATACTCCACTGATTGGTTTGAATTAGCCAAAGAGGTGATAAAAATCTTCTTTGTAAAAGTTAAGGTATTCCAAAATATCAACTAGTATTATCAAGACAATGATAGAGATAATAATGATAATGACAAGAAAAAGTATATATTTTAAAAGCTTTGCTCCTTTACTACTGATAAATGAATCCCTTATTTTAAATTTTCATTCTTATTTTTTCTTCAACTTTTGAGTACCATTAAGATGTATAGATTTTCAGAGGTAGGTATGTACTATATTTATCAATACTTGGAAATTACAGCTATATATGTATACAGATATGTACCTTGGAAAAGGATGGTAATTGACTTGTAGAAACAGCTGGTCTTACTGGAAAAAGTCTATGAAACATTGGTTTGTATGACAACTGCATGTGGAACTCTGAATGCTCGGCCCTGGTTTCCTGGCTAAGTTGAAGTCTCCTCTCGTTTCCTCCTAATTGTTCCTTCAGCTGAAATGGGAGTCCAGTTAAAGCTTGTAACATATTTTTCTTCTTTTCTTCTCACTATTAGTGGATTGGGGGGGAGAAAAAAAAGGAGCACTGAAAAACACATACAAAACATGATTTTCTTTTATCACTTGAGATTACATGCTATAAAATAAATGGAGCAAATGATAGGGGAAGCATCTGAAATAGCAAAACACACTCATTCTTTAAGGGTTATGGTTCACCCATAAGATACAATTCTTAATGTTCAAGTTAAAAAAAAGATGAGAAGAAACAGTTGGCATTCAGCTAACAATTGTGTTTAGAGATTTGTGCCTGACTTTGTTATTCTGAGCAAAGCCAGGTACCAGTCTCTTGGGATTATGTACAAAGGCAAGAAAAAAAGTGGACATGTACAAACCTCAAAGGTGACTGCTGGGTTAATAAAACAGTCTGTTTTCTGTTCGCCCACTCTTGCTCTCAGTGTGCAAGTATATTAAAATAAGTCAAAAGAAAAACCATTCACTGTTCAAAAATAATTCAGCTATAAGTCACAGTTTCCAGCTGCTAAAGTGCCTTGGTGTATTTAAGTGCACTTAGAAGTGACCTATACATCTCCCTGGATGAAAGCTGTATCCTCATTAAAGGAGAAATAAACACAAAATAGGAACAACTGTCACATAGAAAAACAGATCACAATAGGTACTGTATTTCCCACACTCAGTTTCTGACTTGAGGTATCACAGACAAGAGCAGCGCCGTCCTGGAAGTAACCTCTAAAGGCAACGAAAGTAAAACAAGAAAGCTGCCGCAAGAACTGGATGTCGAGTGAATGGCCATCCGAATTCTTATTCAAAGTATCTGGAAAAATATCTTTTTCTTTATGTACACATAAGACATTATAATAATATAAAATGAATGGAATAAACAAACACAACCCTCAGGGACTTTATAATGCTGTACATTGTATCTTTAAATAAATTCACTTAAATAACCTCTGGTTTAAACATTTATTTGATATCATACCAACCTTTTCTTGTCTGATTTCTTCTCTAGAGAATTGTAACATTGATAGGACTCTGAAATTAAAAAAAAATAGTTAATGTTGTTGAACTCTAATAATACTGCTCCTATTTGTTATAAGGCAAAAACATACATTCATTAGACAATGTGACAACTTCAGTCCTAAGTACAGCAGGTTTATAAAAGGTGTATGTGCCTTCAAAAAAATCTCAAAAGTAGATAAACATCATCTGTTAATAATAAAGGGAAAAAATTTTCTGCAGGTTAATGTGAAGGTACAAACAACCTGGTCAAAATATTTGGTTTTGTTAGGTACAGGAAAGAATATTTGATAGAAATTAACTGATTACAGAAGTATGATACTAACAATTATTTCAGAGCAGGGTAAGGGGTTCCTTTTATATACAGACGACACCTTTGCTCAATTATTTTCACAGCAATTAACACACACTAATTTCCTGTTTTCTCTTCTACCCACTCAATAAAATACAAGCTCCTCGAGCGCAGTTTCTTACAGTTGTTAGAAGCCCCATTTTTTTACATCACATGGTACCTAATATGAACTCATTAATCACTAATTGGTTGCTTGACTAACATTAAATATACTGTGCACTTGGTCACTTGTGTCCTACTTTGAATTGCCAACACCCTACTGAGAGATTGCAGAAGAACTGGAAAGGGAAGATGGTTCTAGAAAGAAACTAATGTTTTCTATGGCTAGAATAATGTCTTAGAGTCCATTCAGTGGAATTATACAATATTGCATTTGGGTTCAAAATTTAAATAGATTTGAGGTGGAATAGATCCAAGCTCATCATCAATTCAATCTATTCTCATGGAATAGAGTTAGAGATTTGAGATGACCAAAAGCTCAATGACAAAAGTAAAACAAAAAGAAAACAAAACAAACCACAGAAGTAAGAATTCAGTATATATTCATAGGTATATATAAGCCTGTGATAATTTGAAGAGGGTGGGGATAAAAAAGGTCCTGTTTTCCTCAAAGCAGCAATTCTCTTCTTTAAATTGGACATATGGTCAGCATGTTAGAACGAGAAGAAAAAGTTCCAAAGGGAATGGAGAGTTTCTTAAGACTTTGATCCCACACTTCAGGAAAATACAATGGTATGCAAATCCTGGGGAGCAGAGTTTGGTGAAAGTCATTTCTTGTACTACCTAGAAATCACTGATGCGTCACAAAAGCAGCAACCAGGAAATGCAGCACCAGTAAAGAGTGTCACAAACTCCCTTAGCTAAGACTGAAGTATGCAAAGAAGGGCCACTGACCTTTGAAGGGCTAAAAGAATGACACTGAATAGGAAGAGACACTGGAGCATCTCATGCTCAGATATCCAAATGAGGCCCCAAGGGTAGTGGGGGAGGGAAGACACTTGACAGAGGACAATGACGAAGTCACCAGAAGGAAACAATTTCCCCACACACTTAGTGTCATGAGCATCAGTGATATCAAGGAAGCAGGGCAGATAGATCTAATGTCGGTCATGTAGCTTTTTGTTAAGTAAATCTCTTTTTCAAGGCTGTTAGGAATAGTACAGGCAACTTGGAACCTTCTGGATGGACAATGCACTTTTCTACATGTTAACGTGGAACACAATGCGTGTGATACTCATCACAGAAGTAATTCAGTTTATTTATACCTGAGTTATTTCTAATGCGAGGTTTCAGACAATGTTGGACTATATCAGCTTCTTGTGGCCACTGTAAAAAAAAAAAAAATCGGAAACTTGGTGGCTTAAAACAAGATGCATATCTCTAGCAGTTCTGTAGCATAGAAATCTGAAACCGGTTTCCCTGGCATAAAGTTAAGATATTGGCAAGGCAGGGCTGGCTCTTTCTGGGGGCTTTATAAGGGAATCCATGTCCTTGCTTTTTTCAAGATTACAGAAGCTGCCTGTATTCCTTGGCTTGTGGCCTCTTTCTCCACCCTCAAACCCTGTCCCTCTAATCCTCCTTTCCATGGTCACATGCCCTTCTCTCTGACTCTGACTTCTACATCACTCTTATGTATATAAGTACTGTATGATTACAGTGGGTCCACCCAGATACCAAATAATCCAGAATAATCTCCCCTTCTCTAGACCCTTGACTTTATTACATCTACAAATCTCTTTCACCATGTACAGCAACATTTGCAAGTTCCAGGATTAGGATGTGGACATATTTGAGAGACGACTATTATTCAGAATACCACACCTGTTTTAAAAAGAAACATTATAGGAACAGAGCATAGTATAAAGTGTTAAGCATAAAGTAGCTTGCTTGATTTCCAAACATTTACAATGTTTTTTAGGTGCCAGATGCTTTCCTAAATGCTTTACAAATATTATCTCTTCAGTCCTAGGAGGTGGGGATCATTATAATCCCCCACTGTACTGATAAGAAAGCTGCAATACCAAAAGGATAAATTATTTTCACATGGCTTTGTGTTTATTTAGAGCCAGTGTGAATCCAAATCATGCCTCTGAGCTAGGTGGCCTTGGCGCAGTATTTTCACTAGGAAAAATATATTTTACATAGCTGGAGTGAGGATTTAAATAAAATAGCACAAAATTTACTCATCATATCGTAGATAATAAAATAATATAGTAGAGACATTGACCAAAAAAAAAAAGGGGGAAAGAAAAATGAAGATGGTTAGGGAATTAAAAACATTGTCACCTGGAAAATGATAGTTTAGCTTGGAGAAGAAAAGAATTATATGGAGGACATGATAGCTGCCTTGAAATATGTGATGAACTTTCCTGTGAAGGGGAAGTAGATTTATTTTAATGTGCCCCCATAAAACCAAACTAAAACCTAAGGGTGGAAATTACATGGTGATAAAATCTGGCTTGAAAAAAAATTTAAGAAGTTCTAATAATTAGAGTAATACACCAATGAAAAAGGCTGCCCCAGAGTTTTGTAAGCTTTCAGTCAGCTGAAATGTTCCAGCACAAGCTAAATGACTCTCTGTAGTATATAAAATATAGCAAGGATTTCAACAATGAGAAGAAGATTCAAATACATTCTTGCATTTATTTGGCAAATGACCATAGATGGTCTTCTATGTGTAGTACCTCCAAGATCCCTTACAGCTCTTAAAAACATCAGAATCTACTATTTTGTGAATGAGCAAATAAGAACACATTTCCCCAAAATGTACAAAATTTCAGGTTAATTCTCATTGGAAGGTTCTACTGATTCATCACCTCACACGCTCTCTGGCTTGTCTGCCATGATCTTCAGTGAGCTTTACATTTATATCATTTATCACTAGTCACAGGAAAGCTTTTTCTACAGTAAAGAGTCAGTGTGTAATGGGAAAATTGGTCATTTTTATATTCTGATAGAAGTGGCTTTTCTTGAAGGACAGAAGAGAGTTTTATCCCACAATGGTTAGTTGGCTTTTCTTATTCTTTACTTTTTGTCAATGCAAATAAATACGATACCAATTAACCTCTTTTAATAAAAAAAAGGGGGAGGCGATAATTCTCATTTAATATGAAGCATAGGCCACTCTTGGAAGACTCTGTGCTTTGTGATTATCTCCAGCAAAGAAATGCAGAAACTTTTGGACTCACATATAAATCTATTAAGTCTGATTTGTGAGGCTGTCTACTTAACTCTCATCTAATCTCCTGGAGTCAAGGAGACTAACTTCTGAACACACTGTGCCCAGTGCCTATACCTTCCATAGAATTCACAGAACCGCTGACTGCATTTAGTACACGTCAGAATTAACCAGATCATTGGACAGCCTTCTGTGTGATTTTTGCTACTTAAAATACCTTCTTTGCAGAAGATTTAGAGCAAGGATAATGATAATTCCAAAACAAGTTGACTTTAATGAGATCTTACTATATGATGTACCATGATAGGCAATCCTTTCAACAACCCAGCCAACCCTCTTTTCCTGTCTAGAGAATATGATGTCTTTAAGATTAAATCCCAAAGTGATGTAGAGTTCTCCTATTGACTGATAAACTGCCTCCACATCCCATGACCCTTTTCTAACAAAGCTAACTAACTCAGAATAAATATTTAAAAGTCACTACAAGTTTGTATTTAGATATCTTTTACAGATATAAACAGTGAGTCAGTCAGTATTAGAACCCAATTTCAAAATAGCTAACTATGTTCCAAATGACTATGGATTAAATTAAACGTAAAAATTCCTCTCAGCCCTCTGGTATAGCCAAATCACTGAGTTATTACATATCATGTAAGAGCCTGTATAAGCAAGAACATTTTTTTAAAAAACATGGTAAATTTTCTTCTCTTCCCTTTCAAAATGCCCCAAGGCACTCGTATCCATTATGGACACCACTGGCCTGAAAATTCTCAGTTGGGGGAAAAAGAATCCAAAATCCTTACTTTATAAGAGTGCTAAAAGCATCTAAAATGATAACTATTTTGTACCTTTAACACCAAAAGATCAACTGATTTTTATTTTTTACTTTGGAGTTGACCTTTATTTAACCCATGGCATGCCAAAGTTATGGCCTGAAGCAATTTTTTCAGTGAATGCCTTGACTTTGGACAAGAATAGATAATCTCATTCACCCTGTCTCTGAATCATCATTTCCTACCTCTCCTGATGGTCAGTCCAACAAAGAAAAAAACATTTTTCAACATATATAAAATACTAAAACTTTCTATTGAATTATTTATTTCCTTCATTTCAAATACATACAAGACTGTAAAACGTTTGCAAATTCAAAAATAATCAAAATTTTTCCTCAAGGTTATTATTAAGATATTCAATAAAATGCTTGTGCTCAGTTATATGTAAAAAATAATGAGATGATTCTGCCCATATCATAAAAAAGCTGAAGCAGTTTCTTTTGATCAATTGACTACCTGCTGGCTCCTCTTCCTAATGGGGAAATTAATTTTAAGGCATTGTGTTGCCTCTTTTGCCCCCTATATAAATCTTGCACCTATACACAATTGATCAGGGCTCTCCCACTATTCTGAATGTAATAAATGAGGTATGTCTAAAGAATTGGGACATTATTAGTAGAGTCTAACACTCTTTCTCTAGCAAAAACAAACTCAATCGTTTCATTTTATGAAAGATTACAATACCAAATAGACAATCCAAAGATGCGGTAGGAGATATTTAATTTAGAGAATAAGAAGGTATCGCTATAAGAGCTGGGAGGCACATTTGTGTGTTATCCAAAGGAGAACAAAGATTCTCTAGAGGTTGGTAATGTACAAACAGCTACATTTATGGACTGGCATAAATGGGATCCAGTTACTGGTGGACAGCCTGATAGAATAAAATAACTATCTCTGTAGAAAAGTCTAGCTCAAAGATTTCTAGAAAAAATTGCTCAATGACAACAGTATTTATATTCACATAATTTAGCCATAGCACAGTATCCTGTCGTGTATCATCTACATGGTTTTATTTCCGGGGCAGTGCTGACATTTATGAAGTCATAAAAAAGTAATCACACCTAGGTGCAGTGGCTCATACCTGTAATCCTAGCACTCTGGAAGATCCAAGCAAACAAATCACTTGAAATCAGGAGTCTGAGACCAGCCTGAACAAGAGAAAGACCTTGTCTATAATTGTAAATGATACAAATAACTATATAGAAAACCAAAGAGAAATAACAGCAAAAGCATTGGACATAACAAGAGCTTACATACAATAAATATAATAAAAAATTTTTAATTTTATACGAAACTTTTCAAATATACTTTTAAAAACACTGAATTATGCACTTTAAGAGAGTGAATTTTATGGTGCATAAATTATATCTGATTATTAAGTAAATAATATTAATGATAATGATTACACTTCCAGTTAATATGAGGGGAAAAGGGTAGAAATGAAGATATTCATTGATAATATGAATGTCAATTAAAACAGTTTTTCTAGAGAGTAATTACATTTTCTTTACCAAAAGTCCAGTTATTATATTTCTAGAAATTTATTTGGAATCAATCAGAGATGTGGCATCAGATTTATATAGAATAATATTCATCACATTTTGTTTTAAGAGACTTCTCAAAAGGAGTGTAAACAATGAAAACTGAATGTGAGTAAATTTAGGAATTTCTAAATATACTCCAATATACCCATGTAAACTCATACTTCAGAATGGTTAATCACAACGGAAATGCCTGCAATGTTCTATAAAAAGGGCAAGATACAAAAAAAAAAAAAAGAATTAAAGGTTAAAATGAAATTAAAGTTGCAAAGAATGATATAAGAGAAGAAGATATTTTTGCAAAACTATATTCAGTAAAATAAAGAAAGCAGATGGAAAGGTATACCCGGGTCTAAAAATGAACTCTTACATTTGTTGGTAGAGAATAGGTTACGACTGGTATAACACGGAATCAGAGAAATTCTGACTTGTTCCACGTTTGTATAACCCCTGCATTTCAGGAAAGCGGAGGGAATTGCTACTCCACATCTCACCTCAAATAATCAAACCTTCTCCCTCCACAGTACCTTTGCAAAAGCTGCTTTCTCTCATAGAAAGTTCCATCTCTCATCGACTTGGCTGGCTCCTGATGTACATTTCATGTTCATGTCCCCATTGAAGAGTCACTAGCTCAAAACGGTTTTCTCTGTCTACTTGGGCATCTTGTTGGAAAGACAGACTCTCACACTCCACCCAAGAACTACTGAATTCGAATCTGCATTTTAACAGCAGCTCCAGACACTTTTTATGCATACTGCAGTTTGAAAAGCACTGTCCAAAAAGTATGTTTAAAGAGACTCCATACTAATTTCCTGCATCACATTCCCCACGGCTCTTATGCATATCTAACATTATTTATCTGGCTTCTTAAATGTGGTCCCCTTAGGGTAGAATTCCTTTTGTCTTTTTGCCTGTATTCCCAGTTCCTAAAATATTTCTTGATGCACTGTAGGAATCCAATGAATATATAGTATTTGTAGAATGAAAGCAGAGAACAGAGAGAGGAATGCTTCAGTAATTTTGATTGAAGAAATACAATTTCATGACACCTTCACTGTCTAAATAACTCTATTTTTTGGGGGGCGGGGTCTCACCTATTCATCAAAGACACCAGAGCTAATAGATGAATATTACAGCTCAATGCATCATGTACCAATGATGTTACTGGTCCCATAATAAAGCCTATCTAATAACTTTCAGAAGCATAATTGATATTATTTACATGTAAAAATAAAAGTAGTTTCCTGAGAAAGTTAAACAGACAATTGCTGTATGACCCAGCCATTTATTTTCTAAGTATACAACCAAGAGAACTGATAACAGGTGTTCACACAAAGACTTACACTTACACGTTCACAGCATTATTCACAATAGCCCCAAACTAAAAACAACCTCAAATTTCATCAATGGATGAATAGACATGCCAATTGTGGCATATACATGCAATGGATATTAGTAAGCTACAGAAAGGATAAACGTATTGTTACATGTTACATTAATGAACCTTGAAAATATTACATTAAGTGAAAGAAACCAGATTTTTAAAAGCCATATATTGCCATGTATTGCAAAGCTATATGTGAAATGCCCAGAATAGACAAATCTATAGAACAAAAAGCAGATTAGTGGTTGTCAGAAAATGTAAGGAAAGAGAAATGAAGAATGTCTGCTACTGGGCATGGAGTTTCCTTTCGCGGGGATGGAAATGTTCTGGAATTAAATAGTGGTGATCATCATTCACATCATTGTGAATATACTAGAAATCCTTGAATTGTACACTTTAAAATGGTTAATATAATGAATTTCAGGCTATGTGTATTTCACTTCATCAAAAATAAAGAAAAGTAAATCACTGTTTTAAGATGGAGAAACATTAAAATGTATTGACTTGCTATCAAGAAATTTTGTTTTACTGAGTCACTCTTTCAAGGGTCAGGGCTCCAAATGACTAATGTTATGTGATGATTATCTTTGTCAGACAAAGATAAGGCAAGGAAATAAGGTAAAAGAAATAAGTCTGGGATTTGCCTAAGCCAGGACTCAAATTTCTTTGATCCTTGGCTAAAAGCCCTGATTGGTCCAAAAGGTCAAATGGAAAGGAAAAAGCAGTCAAAAATAAATCAGTAAAATAAAAAAATTCATTAAAATGTAGCTATTGGGAGGAAGGGAAATAACCTTCCTTTCTTCTACTAAAGAGTGAATTGACAACCTAATTTTCAGAACAGGTAACGAATGTATAGCTGTATCCAGGAACTCTGAATTTCTTCTCTACTGGGAAATGTTGGAAATAAATTAAGGAGGAGTCTTCATACTTATTGGAACCACTGAAATTGTAATTGTTGTTACAATTGCAAGGGTTTATTAAAGATCGTTGGGAGACTTGGCATTAAGAAAGCGTTTTTGGATGGGTAAGATCACTGTTTGCACTTTAAGCCGCTACTGTTAATTACATGTTGCTCTGACGAAGCCCTTCAAAAGTGACTTTTATGAACTGTGCTATTATTTCATTTAATAACAACGTGTTATAAAGTCACGGGTTAACCAAAGTTCATTAGTAAGTTTAATGTTTGGAGCTCAGAAAGCACTTCCTCGTAGAACAATTTTAGCCATGGAGGTTGGGTTTCAAGTCAGCAAGGCCCAAAGGGCCAGGAAAGCCATACACACCTGCTATAAACACAGCACATTTAAAAAGACTTCCTTGAGACATTCATTCAACCTTCTAAGACCAAGACCATCTCTTCCCTCCACTGCATTACTAATGCTCATTCATTCATTCATTACTGAATCACTCATTCCACAAGCATCAGCAGCACCTGCTCTGTACCAGGCCCTTTAACAAACTGTCTCCCTTTGCACCTGCCACATAGCAGGCTTTCACCATGGAGGAAGTAGCTGGTGGCTTAGCTTATGAGGGACAGAAAAGGAAGCTCTAGGGCAAGTAGAAGCTGTGAGAATTGGAGATTATAAAACACAGTGTTGGCCAAACCACCTATACCCCTATCCCCAGTTGACCTCACCTTGGCTAACACTGGCTTTAGAGTAGGGAACCGCTAGTGAATGGTGCCAATAAAGGCTGGCAAAACAGCGGATGGCTTTTCCTGCTTCAACCTCATACAGAGCAGTGTCCAGGAACCGAACAAGCACAGTAACTGGAGATATAAATATTTATTTTTCCCTATCTCTCCTGTCTTACTTGAGAGTATAGACCAGAAAAGAAAGAAAGGGAAACATTTATGAACATGTCTCCACAGAAGTGAATGTTATTTATCGGGGACTATATGAAAAAAAAATATGCCAACTGCTGAACTCTTGTTTCTTTAAAACTGCAAGTTACCACTAACAAAGACCACCACCTAGTGGCCCTAGCAAGATAATTGCACTTGAACAAAGTGCACTGAAATTTAATAAATATTGGGGTTTTGTTACAAGAATGTGAAGGAACATTAAAGTCTCTTCTTTTGTCCCTTGGATCTAACCTCCCCTCTTCTTTCATTCTGAGCTTCTAATTCCAAATAGCCTGAAAAGCATTCCATTTGCAATTAGCTTTATTTGAAACTTTGTAATTAGCTACTTTGTCACCTTTTTGCTCTTCATGTTTTATGATATCATAAGGCCCTCTGAGTCATGCCTGAAGTCATTGTGCTTAGACATCATTTTGTCATACCAGTTCACTACTTAAAGCTTGAATGCATAAGTAGATTCTGTTGTCACTTATAGCAAGCCTGGGATAACCCACATAACCCCAACTCCACTGGCTAAAGGCCCATGCAGACTGCCCCCTAGGCTACTACTCTTGGACTCATCGCCACATACTCTGATCCGATTCAGATTCCAACTTTTCATAATCTTTCTCCAACTACTCCTGTCAATTTCACTTCTCTCTTCTCTAACTTCTTACATTCATAGTTATTACCACTGAATTTACTATTTGATTGTTTTCTAATTATTTTATGAGTTTTATGTCTGCCAAGATAGCTCTGTGGTTTAAATTGCATCTGTATCTCTCACAAATCTTAGCATCATATTAAATATAAGACAAGAGCTCAATAAATAAATGAGTCACTTAGAAACAATAAAGAATTCCTGTAATGAAAGTACTTCTAGTGGTCTGGAGGTAGGTGACAAGGAAAGAGGAGGGAGAGAACAGTGGGAAAAGATTGCTCGATTTACATTCCATAAATGAAAAAAGATTAATTCTATCCACCTTTCTTATGTAAAATATCAGTGACAGATTAAATAGAAAAGTATCTCCCCAAATGCCAGGAGACATTTAAACATATCCCCAAGTATACAGTACTATATAATCATAAAAGTTTTCAGTAGAATATAGTTGCTTTGAGCTTAGACAGTGACAGAAGCTCACTCCACAGACACAAAAAGTGGGAAAGGAGGGGAAAATGAAGTTGTTATTAAACAGGTAATGAAATGTTAACTTGCATTCTAAGGTAAGACAAAGTTTTACTTCTCGAGCAGCTGCAAAAACTTGCTCCTGGAATGTAAATTACAGACATGTTAGGAAGCTGCACACTTGGAAATAACAGGAAAGAGAGAGAGTTCTATGCACTCAAACTCTGGCATATAATTCAACCAACTTTGAATGTGAATGGAAATATTTTACCCCCAAATGTGAATAATAAAACAAATAAAATATTAAATAATCTACTCAAATGAAGAAGTCTGCAGAATAAGTAATGTGAACTTGAAAAATCTCATTAAATGACACCAGAGTTCTATTTCTAGTGCAACTGCAAGTAGCTTATAACTAGGTCTCCAGTAAAATAATTAGACTATTTTAAGGGGTAGCAACTGATTCTATCTCGAGGAGAAAAAAAAATGCTTCTCCTATGTAAATTCTTCCCCCCCATTCCTCAGACTGACACTTTCAAAGGCATAGAAGGACAATTCCTTATATACTAGTTCACCACAAAAGAGCTTTACATCTCAAGGCACCATGCAAGCTACGATAGAGGTAAACAAAGAATGTAATGACATAGATGCTATCCTCAAGTATCTTAGTAGGGGGAGAAGACCTACATATATTCAACAGATAGTAAGTAATTCCATGATAACTTTTAAGTAAATATGCCACATATCATTTCAGGTAGTCTATATTTTCATACCTCAACAAATATTAAGCTCACAATTAGAAAGATGTTACGCAAGACATTTTGGTAGTACAAAGTAAAGGAATTATTCAACTGATCCTCAAAGTAATACGTGTAATGAGAAATGTATAGCAAGCACATTCAATAGAGACAAGAGATTACTTGTCTAGAAGAAATATAGTTTTTGATTTCATCTTAAAATATAGGTATAGTTTAAATATGAAGGGCACCACTTGGTGCCTGTAGCTCAGTGGCTGGGGCACCAGTCACATACACTGGAGCTGGCAGGTTCGAACCCAGCCCAGGTCTGCCAAACAACAATAACTATAACCAAAAAATAGTAAGGCGTTGTTGCAGGTTCCTGTATTTTCAGCTACTTGGGAGGCTGAAGCAAGAGAATTGCTTAAGCCCAAGAGTTTGAGGTTACTGTGAACTATGACGCCACAGCACTCTACTGAGGGCAACATAGTGAGAATCTAAGTAAATAAATAAATATGCAGGGCTGTGGTGCATTAGCAAAAGCATTATAGGCAGAGGATTTATCATTTGCAAAGGCATAGACTTGATAAAGCAGGAGTGAGTATGAAGACATTAGTCAATTCCTTTTACTGGTATGTCTAGAAAATATGACATGAATCAATGGGAAATGATGTTGGAAAGCTGGTTTGGAACTAGAATATGGATAATATTACATTTCAGGTTAAGGAATTTGGCTTTAATTTAGGAACCAACAAGAAGTCAATGAAATTTTTGAGCAGTTAAGTAATCACGGTTGTGCTTTGAGACAATTAATCAGGAAGCAGTGCATGAAATGGTCCTGCATGGGGAGGCATGGAGAATCCATTAAGAGGCTGTATTACATTAGCTTAGACAAGAGATAAAGTTAGCCAGATTACATGATAGTGACCAGGAAAAAATGGAAGAGAAAAATTCCAAGAGCTCCTACAAAGAAAAACAATCTCAATTCCTTGATTAGACTAAATATGAAGGGTTTGATGCCATTTAGATAACCAGAAACAAAAGAGAGTAAGTAAGGTGTTATCTCTGAAGATTTGATGACTTCTTGAAGATGTATAATGGTTTCAGATTGAAGTGCCTTTTGGAAGAAAATATCCATTTGGGAACTAGTAATATTGAACAACTAAGATGAGAGCTGAAGTTGTACATTTGGAAACCATCTACAGGGAATGCAAAAAAAGGAACAAACTAAAATCTCAGAGCTTGTGCAGGGCAGCAAGGAGAGCCAGTGTGATGCCACAGGGTCCCAGAAGTAAAAATACGGTATTATGAGAAAGTGTGATTAGGAGCAGTCAGAGTCCCACTGCCCTACCCTGCATTTAGTCCTCTTCCTAATAAGCCAAGCAGTGGAAATATCTCCCAATCTGAATAGCATAGGAAAAATGTTTAGAAGAAAATGAGACAAAGTGTTCAAGAGGACAGAAGAAAAACTTAGTAAAACTTGAAGTTAATAGTCTCAGAGTTTAAGAAAATGTATATTTTATGAAATAAAAATCAAGATGCACTAAAAATGGAAAAATAATCACTTTTAACTAACTAAACAAATAAATGTAAGGGACCACTCTGAAAGGTAAAAATAGGAAAGAGTGATAGAAATAGGAGAGGAGAAAATAAAAGAGGAAAGAGGTTTAATCATGGAATTACAACAAGTCAACTATAAGATTTCCAGAAAGAAAATCAAATAGGGAAGTGATGATTAAAGAATTAATAAATAAAATTTCCTAGAACTGAAGCTCATTAATTTTCAAACTGAAAAGGCTGTCAAGCCTTAGACCAAAAGAAGACAAGAGGCACACTGTCAAAAACTGTTAGTGATGACAACAGGGCCCTTACTTAACAAACACAAACATTCCAACCTAATCATTTGTACACTCATATTAATCTGAAATTAAAAAAAAAAAAATGTTAGTGAAAAGGGAACATAGGAGTAAAACCCAGACAACATTACTATCAATATCCCTGGAAGCCAGAACACAATGGAAATATACCTTCAAAATCTCAAGGAAAACAAATGTCTTTTAGTAAACAATTCTTCATTAAATTAATGATTAGCCAGAAATAAGAACAGAAAAAAAGACACATTTGGACAGGTCATATCTTAAACTTGTGTTTCCCTGTGTCCTCTTCTGATCCACTACCTGAATGATGTGCTTTAGACAATTGAGGAAATAAATCACAAAGAAAAAGGAGTGGAATCCAAAAAATAAAAACTGGGGCTTCAACAGGGCTACTGGGCTCTGGTTCCACGAAACAAGCCATCCAATGTAAGGCAAGAGAATGTAGGACTCCTGAAAGGGGAACTCTGAAAAAATAAATAAATAAATATTGCTAAATCTGATTTCTTTATGTCAGCAGAGTTTTAATTTACCTTAACTTCAACCTTTCTGAGTGGCTTTGATTTCAGTGTACTTCAGTGCACTATTTTCTTGAAAATAGTACATGTCTGAACTTGGAGGTTTGCTTATCCAATGTAACAATTTCTATTTTTTATTAAGTGAGCATAATCTCTTTTTTTTCATTAAAAGTATTAATAAATTTGGACTTCTTTCATTCTCTCTGCTGTGATTCATGTACCTCTTTCTGTTTTTTCATCTTTTACACATTCTATTGTATTAATAATACTTCTATGTTTCACCATTTTTCCTGAAGCTGAATTGAAGACTAGATATTATTTTTCTATTCTTTTAGTAATTCATAAATATATCTATAGAATTCCTAACAAATATTTACTAGTCTTCACTTTTCTCTGCTTTCTAGTACTTTAAGACTAGTTACTGAACTTCATCCCTCCTCTCTTTTTGCTATTAATCACCCAGAGAAGCATTTTTCAAATTATCAGTGGTAAAAGTTTGTTTTATCCTCAATAAATAATATTGAGGCAAAGCCAAATGTCTAAAACAGTTTCAAACACTTTACTCTCAATTTCTATACTTAACCATAGAACAACAAGTGCACCGGTACAGATTAGATGATATTTTAAGTAACACTGATCTAGGGTTTTAGCTTGGCTTTGATCTATAAAATGCAAATATTTAATAATTAGTATCTATAAATAATGGATAAATTGACATATTTTATCATTTGGGGGTTCATTGTTATTTTTTATAAATCATACTTTCTCTCTGGATCAATTTTATTCTTACTGAATTCTTAGTAATTTTATATCAAAAAATAGACTTATTTTGCCCTCACCATAAAGTAATAGTTTAGCTAGGTATAAAATTTTAGATGAATAATTGTTTCCCTTAACTGCTCCATGTCTTCTAGTCTTTACTAGATGAAAAGTAAAGTAAAAGTTACTGATGAAAGTAAAAGTAAAAGTTACTGATGAAAAGTCTTCAAATATTGTAATTCTCATTCCCTTTAAGCTTATCATTTTTTTCTTGCTAACAGTTTTGAATCAAGAGGTACCTCTGTATATTTACCATCCAGCGACTGTAACAAACTGGTCAACATATGGAGGTGGTCAACATAAGACAACTTTTGTGGTGTTCTTCATATTGCCTTTGTGGTTCTCAATAGTCTTGAATTTTATAATTTCTGAGGCTAGTTCTTAGCCAAACTGTGTAGAAAGGGAAGAGAATTGCCATTTTCCCAGAAGTCTTGTCCTGATGTATGTGCTCCCCACCATCCACAACTCCCAGTGCTCTCCTTGCCCTCATACTATGATGTTAATGATCCAATAATTTTTTTTCTATGTTCTTGTCTAAATTACTATAGTCATGCTACACACATGCAAAAACACACGTGTGCACGTTTTCTTGGCAAACCCTTTTCTGTTTACTCTTTCAGGTTTGAAGACCTATCCACTAGAAATTTCCTCTGATTAACTAAGTGTGGAGTAAGCATGATGTTTTCCTTTGTAAATCCCTGTAGTTTCACTGACACTACATTTACTACACTGTGCTAGCTGTTTGTTTTCTCATGAATTTGCTAGATGGGACTGTGAATTCCATGAGAGCTGAGGCCTTATATGTCTTTTTTGTATTTCTCTAGACATGCTATTTAGGACAGCATGACAAATATGTAAACAAACACGAAAGCAAATGGAAGGAATTTTATCAAGTGCACAGAGAAGGAAATGAAAAATGGTAACAAAAAACTAAGATTTCACATTTTAAGGACTGATGAAAACCTAGTGAGGAGACCAAGAGGAGATAAACGGTCAGAATCCCAAGTTTAAAAATGTATAAACTTCCAAGTAACATTCCACATCTATCATATATTATTATTTATATTCTTTCCAAGACCAGAAATGATGAGAAATTAAAAGCAGCAATAATCCAAGCACAGAAAGACAAAGATCATATCTCAATTTGGAATCCAAAAAAGTGGAGCCCACAGAAACAGAGTACAATAGTGTTTATAGGGACTTGGGACATGGGTAGGGGCGATGGTCAAAGGATACAAGGTTTCCATCAGAAAGGTAGAATAAATTCAGGAGGTTCAGGAGATTTATCATACAACATGGTTGATTATAGTTAATAAAAATGTAATGTATACTTAAAAATTGCTAAGAGAATAAACTTTAAATGTTCTCAACCACAAAAAACTAATAAGTATGTAAGGTGATGGACCTGGAAATTACCTTGATTTAGGCATTCCACAATGTACACATATATCAAAACTTAATATAGCACACCATAAATATTTAATTTTTTGTCTATTTAAATAAATAAAAGAAATAAAAAAAATCAATAAGCCCCCACAGATAGGAAACATAAGTTGATGGAAATGTCATCAAACTTTTAGAAGCAAATAAAGAGATTGCAAAACTCCCTGCCATGGAAAGTTTACATAATCTTTATTTTAATTTACAACAGAACTTCACTAATTTGCAATAAAGTAATAGAAAACTATGGAGAAGAAATAATATGTTTAGATCTCAGAATAGAATCATAAATTCCTATGCTATCTATCTAATACCTGACATGTTGGAAGGGGCCTTAGAAGTTGTCCACTTAATATTTCAGGCAATAAAACTTTTCCACGAAACACTTGAAAACTGTCATGATTGGGAAATCTTATCTATATTCTCTCAACTCTCAGACCATTCAAGTCTCTATGATATAAGAATCTTTTGTAATTATAAAACTACCACTTAGTCTTCTCTAATTCTTTGCTTCTTCAAATTTGCCCAGTTCCTTACATGCCATATTTTATTATACTATTTCTTTTGAAAAAATCCACTTTGTAAGAATTATAATAGTGCTGAAAACTTAATATATTGTAATACCCTAGACATAACACGATCTATTTAACTGTGGTGGGAATGTACCTCTGCTCATTCTGTATACTAATCTATTAATATAACCACTATTGGTGTTTTGTAATCTTTCGATCTCTCTCTTTCGCTCTTTCTCCCTCAATCTCGCTGTCCCTCAACCCCTCTTTCTCTCTCCCCTCAGACATGATACGGTTGATTTATATTAAGTGTCATTTAAAATATAAAAGACCAAAGAATTATTCCAGTTTACACTCTGAGTTCCAGTTTAGACTCTACCACTTACTATTTTAGATTAATCTTTCCTTAAACTTCGTTTTTCTCATCCTAAAACACAAATTTCAGAAAGGGGTTTTTGAATGTTTTGTTAATGTGTGCACTTACCGTAATTACTAGCATATGTAGGCACTTAAATAATATTCATTATATAAATGAATGAGTGAATAAATAAACTTATAAAATGAGTATAGTGACTAAGTTATAGGATTGTTGTGAACATCAAATGAAGCAATATGTGAAAAACACATTACAAAATATAAGTTTCACACCAGATTTAATGGTGACTCTCCAAGACTGAATTTCTAAATAACAAATAACTCCACCTGTATAACACAGGCACCTCAGACAAATAATTCTAAAGTTATTCACTTGGAGCTAACCAATGTGTCTCCAGTATTGCTGTCTTTATTCTGCACATTATTTTCAAAGATTTTCCTTTATCTTCATTCCCTTTGCAGAGCCTTTGTCTAGATCAAAATTTTCCAAAAGGTAGTATGTACACAAGTTCAAGTATCTGAATTATAGTCATATGAATGAACTATCCTTTTACTTTAACAGAATTTACATTAATGTGTACTAATATAAGATCATATCCAGTGCATTAAGACCCAAGGTTTCATTTAAAGCATTGCTATGGGCAGCAAATTTTTTTAGGTTAATTTTTTTTTTTTTATTTCAGTTTCATTGAGGTTACAAGGAATTAGCTTGTGGCCCACCCCCAAGAGGTGTGCCATACACCCTAATCCCCCATCCCTCTCACTCCTCCCCTCTCCCTGCTCCCTCGTTCTCCCGCCCCCCACCTGGAATTGATTTGAGTTTTTCTCTTATGTGGGTATGTATTAGATTGTCTACTGGCTTCATATTAGAATTGAGTACATTAGATACTTGCTTTTCCATTCTTGTGATACTTTACTAAGAAGAATGTGTTCCAACTCTATTCAGGTTAATACAAAAGATATAATGCTGCAAATTTTTTAAAGTTGATTTATAAACATACAATATAGATGGGAAAAAGATATGGCCATGTTTTTACATCATATGAAAATTAGATCAATATGTCATTATTGTAATCCCTCATGCAAATAATTAATAAATATTTTGGATGGGAAAGAAACAAGTACAGAATGCAAAGATCAGCTACAATTAATTTCATTCCAGGATAATATGAGCCCTCTAATCAGGACTGGGTGTATATTAAAATTCATTAACGATTCTATCATCCTGAATATAGATTTTTATCTTGGTCACAAAAATATCATGAAAGTATATATCTAGAATAGAGCCCTCATTTACCAGCAATAACCTTATATATATTATAAAAGCAAGTTTAATCATATTATTTTATATTATTTTTAACCAATTGCATATAATTGGACACTATTGTACTGCCTCATAAAAAGAGTCCTCAAAAATAAATAGTAAAAAGAATGTTTTAATAAGTGCTATCCATTATTTACATTTAAATATATTTTCCAAGCAAACATGAGAGTACTTGAAAAAAATTATTTCATCAACTATTATTCCCTTTATCTTTTTTATCACCATCTGCACTACCCATAAATAAAGAGTATGCTAAGTTTGCTAAGAGTTTAGTGAAATTTAGATGAGCCTGTGCCCTAAGAGGTACCCATTGTGATGATGATTTCCCGTGCTGAGTATCTTCGAGATGTTAACAGATATCAAATATGAAGTAGGTGGAGATGAGCTTTTTCCACATGGGCACACTAAACAGTAGGATCCAGGTACTTACTTATTGTTGACATTTTTTTCCTGCACTCCTAAAAATTTTCTGTTGAAGTTTTGTTCTTGCTAGAATCATATTAGGTCATTATGTTTCACTTTATGTTTAAAAAATCTGTACAGAACATTTGATGCAGAGGTCAGAATGGTTACATTGTTTTTAATAATACAGTAGTACTGTTCTCCTTAGAACAGCAAAACATGCATAGCAGGTGATAAGATGGACTCAGAGTAGCCCAAGGAATCATTTTTAGGAGTTAATGCAAAGTTGGCCTATGAGTCAAAAAAAAAAATGTATGTAATCAATATTACTCATGCGAATCCCTTAACCATAATCTGTACACTTCAGTGTTGTTTACATAGTGTTCAAAACACTACTTCTCAATATTTTCTTAAGAATTTCAACAAATTACTGCTTCTTGGGTTTGGCCTCCGATGAAGTATTTGGCCATTCATGTCTACTCTGAATATAAAAATACAAATGGCAAAAAGATGAAAGTTTGGAATATCACCAGCTCAAGTATAGCTCTCAAAAATCGTAATGTGTTCAAGGGTCTAGTTTAATAAAGTAAATATTTTTTACTGCCTCATCAAGGGCAATCTTAAGTAAGGCTGGTGTTTTTTTCTTTAACTATGAGTACGTGAAGGATACAATGACTAACAGCAGTTTGATGCCACTGCCTTCATTCATAAAAAGGCATCAGCAGTTTCATTCACCATTGCTTTTACACAGTAAATACAAATACTAAAACTGTGGGAAAATGGCAAATGACAATTTATAATATAAAAAATAATTTTGACATTGTGGACCTCCTTAAGCGATTTTGGACACATCCTAGGGACCATAGAACAGTCTGTGAGAACTATAAAATTGAAACAACATTTAAACAAGCTATGGAATATTAGTAGCTGAGGAAAAAAGTGAGAAACTTTTTTAAAAATATGACAAAATATTATTAAATGTTATTGCGAATATTTGTGGTGGATATTTTAATGAATATTCATTAATATTTAACCAATAGAATATGTACTTTTTTTAAACAACTTTTATTTATGTCTTTTATCTCATTTTTTTAAATTTCAGATTAATAAAAGGATACATATGCTTAGGTTACATTGTTTGCCTTTGCTAAAAAGTCCAAGTTGTGTCAAGCCCTTCACCCAGGAGATGTGCTACATCCCGCCTGTTAGGTGAGAGATTACCAAATGCTCATCTTTCTGCCTCCCCAGTTGAAATTAATTTTGTTTTTCTCTCCTCGTGGTGTGTAGTTGTTCATCTACTAGTTTCATGTTAATATTGAGTACATTGGATGCTTGCTTTTCCATTCTTATGATATAGAGAATGTTCTCCAAATCCATCCAGATAAATACAAAACACATAAAGTCTCCATCTTTCTTTATGGCTGAACCATATTTCTTATTTGTCCTCTTTCTAGTACAATATCAACTTTATAGCTCTGTCCAGTTACTTTTTAAAATTATCTTCAAAATAGTTTTTCAACTAGATTAGATGATAAAGAAATTAATTATCACAGTACATAAAAAAGAAATAAGCTTAAGCAATAAGACCTATAATAAATTGTTAAGGTTCTTATAATCCTTTTAAGTTTTTGTTGGTTTTCAAAAGTTATAAAGTGGCAAACAGTGATTTAATTTTTGTTTAAATTACAACATCTCATCTTTATATTCCTGGGAACAAAACTACAAACATTTGTTATGTATCAAATGAAAATAATTCCTTCCTTAATTAAAAAAAAAATCCTTTGCCAATAAATGTTTTCTGAAAAATAATCATTTAAATTAAATACGTCTCATGGCACACTCTTGCTGGTTTCCCCAAAGTCCAATCTTTTCTTTTCTGACTAAATTATACTTTGAAACAATTAAAAGAAAATTTTAGATTTTTACCTCCATATTTTTCATGTTCTTGCATCATTTTTTAAGGCTTGACCTATGGTAGTGTAATAAGTGCTAAATAAAACTTCACGAATAGCACCTTCTTTAGATGTCTACGATATCTTTAAGATTAAAGAGCAATGTTTATGAAGTAGAATACTATTGAATTCATAGAACAGGCAAAACAGAGGAACAGGCCCTAAGCCAGTGATTCTCAGCCTTCCTAATGCCTCCTAATGCTGTGACCCTTTAATACAGTTCTTCATGTTGTGGTGACCCCCAACCATAAAATCATTTTTGTTGCTACTTCATGGCTGTAATTTTGCTACTGTTTTGAATCGTAATGTAAATATCTGATATGCAGGATGTATTTTCATTGTTACAAAGGAGTCGTGACCCACAGGTTGAGAACCGCTGCCCTAAGCAGTAACAATGCAAAAACAAAAAAAGTTGGGTCAATATAAGCTCCAGTAGTCATTGATAGGAAAAGCCCCCAAACCAACCCAAAAGATAGCAGCTCAGTCAAATCAGACTAAAAGCTTAAGCTAAACATAACTACCTCATACGTTATTTGTAGAAAAATTCTACATGCTAAGGATGTCAACTTAAATGTGTCTGGTTTATGAATAAGAATATTTAAGGGCAAAGGCCGCATACATTAAAAGAAATAAAATTAATATAAAAGACTGAGTCAAGTAAATGATCTGTGTAAGTTCAGAAACTTTTAAATTAAACAGTTGAAAAGCTGTAAAACTAGAATGACAGCTTTTATCCTTTATCATACTTAAAGCAGGGAATCTATGCTTGACTTCTGTTCTCATGCTAGATATAAAAAACAAGATTTAAAAGAAAGAGGGAAGGAGAAGATGTGTACTGTATACTGCTGCTTCTAAATCAATTACACAATTGTATACGGGTACACATGGAATCACTTCTTACTGAAAAGTTAGTGCAGACGTTACTATTCATAGTAATGACCTGCTTTCCATCTCAATTCCTCAATTCCTATTCAAATTGTTTTTAGATCTCTGACATTTTTATGTATTCAACAATTAATTGTAGATATCAAGAGTAAATGTGGTTATTTGTACATCACCTATTTGAAGGAAAAAACATTACGCAAAAACTTGGAAATTAACAAGACTGTGAGCATTACCCTATACAAAATTAGAAATTCTACTTGTTCGTCTATTTTTTTTTGATACATGCCTTAAGTGGACATAAATATTTTTATTAACTATACACATCTTACAAATATGATCATATTAATGGAAAAACGAAGGTATGCTATAGCTTTGTGGTGGAGTAGCAATAAAGTATCAAAAAATACTTAAAGTATCAAATAATTCTGTAATATTGGCCTTTGAAACCAAAATAAATGTCTTATTTATTAAGCTTCAGGAAAACCTCTTCAGCTCCTGCTCAAATACGTTGCACATTTGAATAATGCCAGTCTCTGTAGGACTCAATATTGGACTGTGAATATTTGACCTAGAATGTCATTAACAACTTATACATTTTAAAACCACGTTTTGAAATGCGGCAAAACTAAGATTGTAGTGAATTTAATTTCAAAGTCATACTATCCCTCCTTTTATGCTGTATGTGGTAATCCTTGATTTTTTTGCACCGATGCTAAATGTTAATGAACAGAGCCACCGTGTACCATTTCACCTGGAGCAATGAAAACATTAAAATCTCTTTAGAAGCCTGAATAAAACTTTATTTTATAAATATAATCCATGTTAAAGCTCCACCGTTTCACTGTACTTTTGAAATAAGGGCACATGGAAAATATGGAAGCGTTTCCTTTGAGAGAGCTAACTAAAGCTACAAAATGAGCACAGTACAGCATTTCCAAGGAACACGGTTCAAAAGTTGTACGATTACTACTAAGGTTGTTTTATTCTCTACCACATTTGGAACAGGAAGTCTGTGTTGTTCTTGAAGAATTCTGAAAAGCAATGTCACACTCTGATGACCTCTTCTCCTCATTAAAACGTTCCCAAAGCCAGCGCTCTGCATGATGTTTTGTAGCTTCAGCAGCCATGAACTAATTTGTACTCTCTTATTTTGATCATGCAGTGGTGAAAGCACCAAACAATATTTTTCTTTAAACACAGAGAGGTCTTTCAACAGCTCAGCGTGCACTTCTACCCTCTTTTTAATCTTGGAGCACCTATTTATTTGCTCTTTTCACCACTAAATCTTCTTTGCTCCTTTCTGCCCCCTGCAAAGCGGCTAGTTAAAAATCTTCAGTGTTTTTTCTTCACAGGCTTAAACCATTAAAAGGGTATTACCATAAAAACAGAGATGAGGGCTTAGAGATATAGGATGAGGAGAATTTGCATTTCTAATTTTTAATCCAATTAAACTAAGATAATATTTATTTAGTTACTACCTTTCTAAAACTAACAAGGGAAAAATATTGCTTTAGAAAATTAGTTTTTAGGGTTCTCTGCAAAGACTGGCTCCTCACAGTGAATATTAGAAGACTCAACATAAAGCTTATTTGTATGCAAGACTCATTTGTTTATTGTCCATACTCCCATACTTTCTTCAGTTCCGTTATATCCGTCCTTCCTAAGGGTTTCTCCATAGCGCCAAGAGGTATTGAGATTATGGTATATAGTGTATAGGAATTTGGTTTTTAATTTACTCAGAAAGAAAAAAGGAGGGGGAACCATGCAAAATACTCGGTAATGGATATGACTTCTTTTAGGTAGTAATACTGAGAACTCTATTAATAAAAACAGGTCCAAGAAATTTAATAATTTAAAAATATTGTTTTGAAACGTGTACTAATTGTAGTAACATAAGACCCAAACATGGGTATATGCTAACAACTGAATAAATTTTAGCAAATTTCATCAAACCAACAGTGCATCTGGAAACAGAACATACTGACAAGATTATAGAACTAGTTAAGGAGGAATATACAATTACATACTAATAAATGAATTCTTCACCATGAAAGATTTATTCTTATAACAAATGTATTTACTGAACAAATGTATTGAATTTCCCTTAAACAGGTTGAAGATAATAATGTAAACATTCCCCCATTAATAAATCATAGTATGTTTTCAATAGAAATTTATGTATTAATATTAAATTATTCAAAATGTTAACTCTGACTTTCAAATTTTGAAAAAGCAATTGATTCTTGAGTACTGTCTTATATAAAGATGCTATTCATACAAATAATTTCTCAATTTATTTATAAAACTAAACATTTGCATGAAGATAAATAAAATACCAAGAAGTTGTTTATAATAGGACATAATTAACAAAGTTCAGTGATAGGTAAAAGTTTTCCCAAGGAAAATTAACTAAATCAATGTTAGCAAAATAAATTATATGACTTGTTAAATTCATCACATTTAAGTAATTGATTTCGCCCTCTATTCCAAAACTTTTCCTAATGAATCTTTTTCAATTACAAACTGGAATGTGTAAAAATTATTAGTTCCATTTAATATTCTTCTAAACTTAATCAGTTTAACTGTTTAAAATTATTTCTTCCACAAATTGTCCTTTGGATAATTTAATCTTAAAACTTAACATGTCCTATTCTGTCTCTACCATATCTTAAACAGCCTTTCTTCATAAACGTAGACTTCAAAACGTAGCAATTATCAAAAATGTTCCCGACAGTCTCTTCCCCCAACATAAAAGACCCACAAAGTTGTTTAATGTGTCTTTTAAAGTAATTTTTTAATTCCAAGATATTCAACTTTAAGTTCTATTAATATTTCTGTGTCTTTATGTGTAACAGGTCTAGTTTGAAACTTTGAAAACACCTGCCTATGGACTTCTAAATCTTCAGGGGAAATAAACACACATGGCTCCAGGTTTTTGGGGTCCCCTTGCTTGCTCAAGCAGTGCTTTTCAGCTTTGTCCAATAAACTCAGAGAGACCTGGATGTGAACATGGGCCTTGCCACTGATCCACTGGTAAACTTATGCAAGATATTTCATGACTTTCAGTTTTGACATTCTCAACTATAAATTGGATTTAATGGTCCTTTTCTGCAAGGTTATTAGGATGATTAGAAATAATATGTGTAAATAAGATAGCAAAAGTAGAGGCTTGCTGGTAGTGACTAACTATTAATAGTTTAAATGGGTCCCCCAAGCATTAAGAAATGTATGCACACCATATCAACGCTGAGTCTACTAGAAGGGTATTGAATGTCAAGAAACCTGGACTTTTTAGTTCCTAAGTCCTCTTATCTTCCTATCAATTTATAAGATTTGAATTAAATATCTGAGACATTATTATTGAGAATAAATTTAGGTGGTACTTGTGAATAGTGTAAATAGTGTAAATATTATAGAAAGTGATAATGATACTATACAAGTAGGATTTTAGATTTTTCAAACCAGAAGAAACACTGCCATTAATATATAATTTGCTTAATTATGTATTTTATATTGTGAAAGAAAAGAGATTCATGTGGGCTTTTCTAGGGTCATATCATTAACCAAATATGATATTCACTTGTGTGATGTAAATGTACCCTGTCCAAGGTTAATAACGAACTATTTCCCTCTATCAGTAGGACGTATGAATTTAAAATCTGACACTGCTACAATAAACTATATCAAGTGTACAATCAAATAAGATAGACCATTATATTTACAATGAGTTCAAATTAATAAACTATTTTAAAATCATATTTTAGATGTATATGATATTTTATATTCACAGAAGATCCACGATTGTCTGATTTTTTAAAAAGCGTAATGTTATCTGAAAGTTAGGATCCTGTTTGGGTGGACAGTTTTATGTTGCCTTCTGACTTTTGTCCACTAGATGTCCCCAGTACGTCACACAGACGCTCTGATCTCACATAGGGCCTTGTTAGGGAGAATCTGCATCTTTTTGAAGTGGGTCCTGAGATACTCTGTCAAATGATTCTTATTCCTGAGTTCATTTCATCCTCAAAATTAACAAGCTACTAATCCACAGAGAAATGCAATCATTTAAAGATTTTTGACTAAGAGACAGAATATAACTTTGCCAATTTAAGAAGCAATTAAAGAACACGTATATCTTCTTTTCTGAAACACATTTAAGAAATCAAAGACCTGAAACGAGTTAGAAATCCTTAGAGAAAAAGTTCATAGCCTTGAAAAGGAGGACCCTTAACACAACTTTTAATTGTATTGATTTCAAAGGATGAATAACATTTACACAAAATAGTTCAGAAAACTTTGGTAACAGCAGGAACCTTGTTTAATTTGAACTTTAATAAATTAAAGAAAAAAAGTAAAGGTTTGAACGGTCACCCAAAGCGTCCCCCTCCTAACTCAGACAAAACCTCTCCAACAAAGGCTACGAGACTGAAATACAATAATAATTGCATCATGGGGATGTTCAATTAGAACTAAGCTTGCAAAATGCTGTCTTTTTTTCCCAAAAGCCCAGTGAGCCCATATTACAGGAGGCTTCTACCTCTGGCTGAAAAATAACACCCTCTGGGGTTGCTGTGGCAGATTGCTGTACTAGAAGGCTAAGAATCTACTCTTCTAAAGCAATTCAATAAGGATTCCTACAAGGTGTCTCAAAATGGAAGCACTCAGGCAGCGTGTTTCTGCCTCTCAGGGCAAGAGGTAAAAAGTTCAGCCTGTGAAGTAGAACAGTTTCTGCCCCAGAGCAAGGGAGAAAAAAAGTACAAGAGCGTTCTGATGAATTATCTCTTACTCGGAGCTAACACGGGCGTCCCAGGAACAATGGCCAAGTCTAACCAGAGTTGACAGCCTCCATTCACTGCCCAGCACTCCATCCCGCACGGGGTGGGAACAATGGTCCATTCTCACCGCTTCTCAACCCGTCAGGCCTTTTAACAAACCTTCTCCATTCAAGAGCCACTGCTTTATCGTGTTTTCTTTGATTAAAGCTCACCTTTCATCTCACTAGTATTTTATTGTTATTATTTATCGAGTATGCCAAGATTGAATATAATGTTAAAAAAAAAGCTAAAATTATTAAACCTTGAATTTATTTAGCGCGTCACCAACGTTAGGGGAGTCAACCAAATATTAGGAAATAATTAGAAAACAATTTAATGATAAATTAATGGATCCCAGCAGAATTATTCTAGTAGTTCAGGAAAGATATTATATTTGTATCCTGGAGAAGAAAGGCATTTAGAAGAAAGGGTGCTCAAAAGATGCCTTAAAGGATTGGGAGAATTGGAAGAAAAAAAGGAAGGCAAAAGGAGAGAGCAGACGGGAAACATCAGGTGAAAAGATGCAGATACACAAATGAGGGGGGCATAAGCAGAAGACAGAGAGAAACCGGCTGGCCCTGGACGTGGTGCCCAGAGCCCTGGACAGAAACGGACATGAGATCCAGTAGGTAGGATTGCAAAGTCCAAGAGAAACAGACTCAAGTGTTTAAAAAGATAAAGGAGGCCACTATAGTGTCATATATTGGGGCATGGTGCAATGGAAGGAGGGTTCTAGAAATACCATCATAGCAGACTAAGTACAGCAGATGAAGCAGGAGTGGGAAACAATACCAGGACAGTAAAGGATTGTCAGGAGAAACGTGAGTTGGGTATGAAGATAATATGAGTTTTGGGTAATAAAAGCCAAGACTAGAGGATCAGTTGTTGAACTATAGAAAAAGAGGCAAATCTGAGAAATAAACCACAATGGAAAATGAAATAAATGGAAGAAAGCTGTGGCTCTGGAAGAGGACTTCCACTTTGTTTAGATCCTACCATTTAACATTCTTCACCAGAGAATAGAGCCAATTTAATCTGTGTGTTCTGCTTAGGATTCCACAGAATTAATGTCACTTTTCAATAAATTTGCCCTTTTAAGTGACTCCATTTCATAAGGAGGTATTTTAGGTCCCAAAAGACTATCTCAGCATCCTCAAGAGAACCTACAATAAGCAGTAGATTTGCTTATTCTGAATAAGCTGAATTTCTGCTAAGGACACCTTTCCGATCATTTCATAGCATTACATCATCAAAACTAATAATAACCGAAGAAGATACGTGCATTATAAATGAGAACAATGATGTATAGGCAGTGTCTTACAACACATCCATACCAATAACTATTTTAAGTGTATCGTCTAAAACTTGAGGGATATGATAGTACATATACCCAGTCTTATTCACAAAATGATAAGTCAGGGGGAAAACTATGTTCGATTTTTGTCTTTCTGTTTGGGATCTTCAGCAGACCCCCCACACTCTGGAGACCATAGTTCTGTAGTCTTTTCATCATTCAGCAGGTATTTATAGGGCAGCCACAATATGCTAGCACATGCCTTAGAGTAAGTCTATCCACTAGCTATATAATATTGGCTATAACATGATCTATGACCTAGTGAACTTGCAGTTTAGCTTCCTTCCTGCAATGTCACCAAATTTACCCCATTATCCAGATTGCCAGCTTATTCATAAAACAATTATTTTATATAACTTGTGGAGCCCTGTAAGAAACTTGGAAAAAAATTCCCTTATGTGGTCAACATCCTCTAGAAAAATTTACAACCAATGTTAATGATACAGGTAGTATAGAAACAGAAGCTTGTGTATTACAATTCAATTAATAACACATGCTAAGTAAGTAAGTGCTGCAGGAGTTGTCTCAGAAGTTCATGGGAGGAATACATCAGCAATGCAGGATGTAGCCAGTAAAAATTAAAAGGCAATTGCCATTTCAAATTTAATCTGCTTGAGAAATTTTAAATACCTAGCACTGTAAAAAGGAGCTAGAACAGTTTTCTTCACAACTCCCAATCAATTAGAATTTTCTATGAATGTCACTGATCTCTGTGAATGAACACATGCCTTAAGAGTAAACCAGAAGAGCTGGAAATAAAAAATAAAGATTTTGTTCGAAGTGATGGATCCCTCAGGATACTGAGACGACTAGAGATAGAGGACACATCTTTGGGAACCCCTCCTTATTTTTCAGAAGGTAATATCACACGCCAGTGGGCTACCAGCTATGATTTACCCTAGATGATCCCTAGATCCTTTGTCACATTTAAGTGAACCAAAGGGAAACACCTGACCCTACCAGGACTAATCAGATTCCTCCACCTGTAAATTTAAAATTAGAATTTAGAGAAGCCAAATGAAGTCTAAATCTACTTAGAAATGCCACAGTTTAACCCAAGGGCTCTTACGGTGCCTTACTTTCCCATTGATGAAATGGCCACCAATGTGCATTTAATGTTCCTTGAAAGTCACAGATAGCTGGGTTGTTGAGAGAGAAGAATCCGAAATTCAGAAAGAAGCAGAGATCCAGACAGAAGCATTCTGAAAATTTTCCATTTCTGTTTCCAGTCTCTTCCTGAGGTCCTTTCTCACCGTCAGTTTCCATATCTTTATAATAAATTCCCTATTTTTGTTAAAACCAGCTCAAGAATATTTGCAATAAATGTTTGTAATAAAATACAAAGGTTGTATTTTGAGTTTGAACTGAGTACCTGGTCTTTGAGCTGAAGGCTGTATGTCCCAGCCCCTCTTTCAGTTAAGTGTTAACATATGACACAGTCGAGTCTAACTGGATGTGAGTAAAAGTGATGCAGACAATTTTGAGATTATCTCCTATAAGGCATGCAGCTTGCCTCAAATTTCCTTATTTCAACTTCTCTCTAGCTGGATAATGGTCACCACTGGAACAACGCCTTTAACCAGAGACAAATACATCCGAGATGACAGAGCCAATCTATCAACAACACACCTGGTTGACTTTCAGGAGAAAAGATTCTACCACAGTCCCAACCACCTGCCTGACTTTGGACTATTAACATAAGAGAAAATAAACTCTTACCTTATTTGCATCTCTGTACTATAAAATCATTTTGATACAAAAGGCCAAACTCTCCTAATCACTACAGTGAGGTTGTCATAACAGACCTTCAGAGAAAATTCAGAGAAGCCTAGCAGAGGAGATGTGGATAATAATTCTCGTTCCAGGATGAAAAGCTGAATGAAGTGCAACATGAAAGAGACAAACATCAGTCCAAGGCTTCCCAGCTGGAAGCAGATAGAGAAAATATGTTTAGTGAACTGCAATTGCTGAAGTCTAAATCAAGAAACTAACTGAATAGATGTCCTGCCAAATTGAGTTCTGTGCATCACAGCTTGCTGCGCATGTGATTGATGCTTCTATAGGGAACTGCAGGATCCTGGCAATTAGAAAGGCATCTGGGAGGAGTCAGAGAAGTGGGGGGAGGCACTCTCCAGCCTCCTCCAGCACATCTCTGTGTCTAATCCTTCCGCAAACATACCACAATGCCCCTGATTATGATGTTTACACAAGGACTATGGGGAGAAGGGAAGAAGTCCCAGAAGAGAAGAGAGATGGAGGGCTCTCAGATAATCTTTCTCCTCGTATTTTATAAGCATTTACTGATTCACTGATACTCAACTATCAGTTAAAGGTGAAACCTCAACACAAATACTCCATGAATATCACTCATTTGGGTATTTGGGTTATTAAACTTAGGTATTCACAAGGCGTGACCCCAAAATTATGAGTTTTGGCAAATGAAATTATGTTAAATGAAACTAACTGGCAGGCTGCGCATTAATATGTTATAGGATTGTGTGATGTTTAATTCGTTTGTGTCAATGTGGCTAGGCTACCATGCTCCATTTGTTTGGTCGAACACCAGCCTAGACATTGCTATGGAAGTGTTTTTTAAATGTGACTAACATCTAAATCAGTAGACTTCAAATAAAGAAAATTAACCTCCTTATTGTAAAGGTTAATTACAATCAGTTGAAGGCCTTATGAGCAAAAACCAAGGGTCCTGGAAGAAGAAGCAATTCTGCCTCAAGAATGCAACATAGAAGCCCTGCTTCAACATCCCACCTATAGCCCTGCCCAGATTTTGAGTTCAAACCTGAAACATCAACTCTTACCACAATCTCCAGCCTCCCTTCTATAATCATGTAAACCATTCCTTAAAATAAATATCAATAGATAGATAGTTAGATTCTGCTTCTATTTAGTATAGATTATATCACTGGGAAAAATGCAATCCTAGTCAACTGTAGCCAAAGGGTAAAGGTAAATACAAATAAAAGTATATCTTACTACAATCACCTGACCTTTTTTTCTCCAACCTTGGGAAAGAAATTCTTCATGTTTTTCACAACAGTAAATTATACAAACAATTTGAGATTAGTTTCTATTCTCTCTCTGAAAATTTACCTACCCTAAATCTTTTCTCTTCTTCCCAAATAATGGTCACTTTACCTGATAATCAAACCCATGCTAATGAGAAAGGAGGCTGATACATATAAACCCACCTGTCCCGCGAGCTTTGTGAAGACAGTGACTCCTGCTTTTGCTGTCCAGTACAAAGTTGTTACAACATTCACTTCTGAGGCCAAGCACAGTAGTTCATACTTGAAATCCTAGCACTCTGGGTGGCCTGGGTGGGTAGATTGCTTGAGCTCAGGAGCTTAAGACCTGACTGAGCAAGAGTGAGACCCCCATCTCTACTAATAATTGAAAAACTAGCCAGGTATAGTGGCACATGCCTATAGTCCTCACTGCTACTTGGGAGGCTGAGGCAAGAGGATTGCTGAAACCCAAGAGTTTGAGGTTGCTTTGAGCTATGATGACATAGCACTTTACTCAGGGTAACAGAGTGAAGAGTGATACTCTGTCTCCAAACAAACAAACAAATAAACAAAACAGTCACCTCTGGGACAGAGATAAAGAGAGGAAATCACTAGGTCAGAAGGGGCCTGGCAGCACCCATCTAATCACACCACAGAAGCCACTTCCTTTTCTGTACAATATATAGAGAATCTTAACTGCTCAACTCACATCCAGCAATGAATTACAGGAAATTCTTACAAGCCAGAGTATTTCCACCCAAATACCAAGAGCCCAGAAGCCTAAAAGAAAGTTTTGATTTGTTAAAGGACCCAGAAGATCTAATCAGCTATCAAGTACTTTCAGTTTTAAAAATACTCTCAAGAAATCAAGCTAATTTAGACAAACTTAGGTCCAGGTGCCAGATGGAATCCACACTCAAATGGACCTGAATTTCTCAGTTACTGGCTCAGAAATATTCACGACATCCACTCAAATGAGGTAATTCTAGAGCAGGCAACTGTTTTCAGGTTGCTTACAAATTAAAATGCCATGACTCCCATAATAACCAACGAAGTAAGACTTCAATGTTAAAGCATGGTATATAATAAAAAATCAACCATCACTACTTCCTATATATTTTCAAACTCAAAACTGATACAAGACAAATTTAGTCATAGACAAAGGTACTTAACAGGAAATGAAAATATTTGAATTCTGTTTCCAACAATCATAAAAGATAAGTAATCAAGAGAAAAACCCAGCAGTATGGTATACCTAATAAAGTTAAATTGCAGTTTTGAAAATTATTTTAACACCTGTCTTGGCAAGAGAACACAGTCAAGGAATTCTTCAACCACCAGGAACTTGAGAAACTGCAGGTCTACAGGGAGAAGTTATGTCCCAGAGTAGAAGTTTCCCCAGGACTGTTTGACAATCTCTGATAAATTAGTGATCAAAATTTAATAGGCTCACAATCGTGGCAGGAGAGACAGGGTCTGGGACCTCTGTTTATCAAAGAAAACCCACCAATGCCAGGACCCCAGAAGAAAGAGCACTATTCAGTGTCTGAAAGAAATAGCCCTGCTTACAGTCTATGTAGATATTTGTCTGTTGCAAGTTTCCTTTGAGTGGAGGACAGAGAGAGGTTGGAGCAATTTAACCATCTCCCATTCCTAACCACAAGCCTCAGTCTCAAGTGTCTGAGGTCTGAGGCAAGAACTCACACACCACTTATATGATTCAAAATAACCACATAGGTTATTAATGTAGATTAAAGTGATCCAGGGTTGGTAGAAAACATAAGTTGCTGACAAAAGCAAATGCAAGTTTCTGTAGACAAACTCCCTTAACACATATCTTAATGGAATCCTACAGTTAATGCTTCAAGATTGGCTCACAGTGAAAAGTCACCAAATAAAGAAAGAACAAACAACCACAAGGGAGAGCCAAGGTACAAATCAAAAGAACTCCAAATAAGGCTCTCAAAGATAACTACTCTTACAATAAACAGAAGAAACCCACAAAATGAGTTTACTTGTCACACTTATATAAATAAAAGAGACTATTTAAATTGCAGGGAAGGAAGAAAATAAGAGGACAGCTATCTGCAAAAAGAAGAAAATAAAATTTTTAGAGATTAAGAATATAATAACTAGAATTAGGAACTCAAAGTTATAATTAAACAACAAATTATACAAAGGTGAAAAGAAATTAGTGACTTGTGAGACATGTCTGGATAAGTCACTCAAAATGGAACACAGAGAGTAAAGAGTGAAATGTGAAAGCTATGAGACATGAAAATAGAAAAATTTCAACATATATTGGTTTAATTAGGATTTCAGAAATGAATGAGAGAAAAGATGTAGAAGAAATATTTGCAAATTCAATGGTCAAATCTCTTAAGATTAAAGACACAAATTCTCAAATGTAGGAAGCTTAATACGTCTTACTAAGAATTACTGAAAGAAATCTATACCTAGACATTTCCTAGTGAAGCCTTAGAATACCAAAGACAAAGAGAAGTTCTGAAAACATTCAACAAGAAAAAATAGTTTAGCTAAAAAGAACAACAATTTGGTGGATGAGTTGTTAATGACAATAATGGAAGCCAAAAGATGAGAAAATGATCACTTCAAAGTGCTGACAAAAAATAGTTGTCCACTATTTTATATTTACGTATTTTACTCCATCATAACCTGCACTTGTAAAAAGTCCACAGATAAGTTTGAGCACTATTGTTTTTCAAGTTGCAGTGGTCAACATGGACTTTTAAATTTATTTCGGTGTAACGTCACACTTGGTGATATTTCCAAATTTCAACAGTAACAAAAGTCACTCTTTTTTCCCATTATCCCAACCCCTGCGTTCCACACCCAACTAACTAGAACAAAAATTCAAGACAGCTTTTCAGGCTTTGTCTCCTGTGACCAGACAATAGAGAAGAACTCCAAAGAGAGACATTACATGCTAATCACTGGACTTGGCAATGGAAATTATCTGCTCCTATAGTTTGCCTTGACTGTAGATAATTGGGCATCCATACTGTAATCTCCTTTACAACAGCCAATGTGAAACTCCAAAGGGAAATTAGACAAAACCAAATTTACTTCCTCCTCTTTATCTTGATTACCCACCAAGTAAACTAATTCTGGAATTGCGAAGTTTGTTTCGGTTGATTTTAAAATCCAAACAATGGCACATTCCCACAGACCAAAATATTCCTTACACTCCATCTAAAATTTTCCTTATAACTTGTTTACTTTTATAGTTTTGCTATTAGTCTTTGTCTCTTAAAAGTTTAACATTTCTCAATGTTAATTAGAAGACCTCACTTCTGTTAAAGCTCCCTTTGTCCTTTGGGTAGTAGAACTATGAGTGACCCTCTCAACTTCTATTGTCAAGATTTTAGATGATATGCATGAATTATTTTTATAACAAAAATTATGTTTCCTTTAAAAATTAGAAGTCAGGGATAAATTGTATTATACCACCAGGGACCACCAATTCAATATTAAATACACAGTTT
This sequence comes from Perodicticus potto, assembly GCA_963574655.1. Taxonomy (NCBI): domain Eukaryota; kingdom Metazoa; phylum Chordata; class Mammalia; order Primates; family Lorisidae; genus Perodicticus; species Perodicticus potto. The sequence continues at coordinate 106,596 of CAUYRH010096438.1, forward strand.
ATGTGAGGATACTGGGCATCCTTGTGTGAATTTTAGTTTGGAGTCACTAGGACTATGATTCAATGGCCTAAAATAAATAAACATACTACCTAACTTCCTGCTTAGCAGCCAAACCACCACAGTTACATGATTAGGAATACTAAGGAACAACAACACAACCCTGGCATCTACATGCTTAGAGAATGTGGTTGCATTTTTATCATTGTCACATTACTTTCTTGCAGAACATATAGTTAGGGGAATACTATTTTAATACTGTATTAACTGGAAGTGAAACTAACGTTTAAAAATTCACCAGAATAGTTTTGTGTTCTAATATTAGCATTCAGAGGTAGAATGAGAGTGATTGGAAAGCATGTGAGTGTGACTCAAACTCACATTGTATTTGTTTATATAAAAATAAAGGCTTTTTAATATATGGCTCTGTCTTGAACTGGAGTGCTAAATATTAATTTTTGTATTATCATTCTTAAAGAAGCATAATTAATAATGTAAAATCAGCATTTGGAGTTTCAAAAGGATAAATTCTAAACATAATTTTATTCAAACCACAATATTTTCATTACATTCTTTCAGAAAGTATGCAGTGGACTCTTAGCAAGTTATAGCATTCTATATATTTATTCAAGTAGCACATGAAAAATGAATAAATGTGAGAAAGTCTGAATTTCTTTTGCAAGTATGATAGGTCAAATTTAGTTATATTCAAAATAGGTTTATTCTAACATTAATGCGAATACAGAATATTCTTTGATATTAGCTTTTGAAAATTTTACTGTCCAATTGGATTTTTTGCCTTATCCTAATAGTAGGGTTATATATAGTAATATTTATTAATTATGAATATTTTTATAATTAAACCCTAAAATAGGGTTATATTTTTTGCCTTATCCTAATAGTATACAGGATATATATATATATATATATATATATATATATAATTTGTTACAATGGAAATTTCTTTCCTTCAGCAGGACAATTAAATTTACCTACTAATATCATTATACAAATTTTCATAATTGAAAGATTAGTATTTTTAATGCATGAGATAATCGATGAACACTTCAAATGTCAAATAATATAAAATGACATTTAATTGGTTCATAAGATAATAGTGAAATCTTAATGTATTTGTTTCACTAGGTTTTAATTTTTTTTTTTCATAGTGACATTCATACTAATTCAGGAAGCACCTTGGATTTAAACCAAAGATAAAATTTCTGAAAGATTTTTCATTCTTTTCCCATGTATGAAGTAGAATATTTTAAACATAAATATAAAACTCTCTGTGCTCATTTTTCTGTAAAATGTGTATTAAACCCCTCTGATGGTGCAGAGCAATATTCAGGTCTCCCCAGATGCACCTAGTTTAAACTTTGAAGTTTAAAAAAAGGCATTTAGGATCAATTTGTACAAGAAGTTTAGTTAGTAAAAAAATGTCAAGGACTTCCATTGCCAGCCAAGATATAGGAAAAAGGGCCATATTTACACTAGACCTATAAACAATCAAAAAATAAAAGAAAGTACAGTAGAACCTCTGTAAATTGACCACACAAGTGACCATAACAAAGTGGTCAACTTACAGAAGTGGTTAACATAAAGAACTAGGCCTACTGTACTGATACACACATATGGTGCATGTCTGGTCTGTGAAAATTAGGCCAACTCAAGAAGGTAATCATTGTAGGGAGATGCTCAATTGTGGAGATTCTATTATATTGAAACAATCTTCAGACATGGAACAACAAGTACCACAGAGCAACAGTCCCTGAGAAGAGGGAAATTAAGTAATTCCTATGATTGCCTTGGTTCACTGTCTGGAGAGAGTTCCAAATCTCAAAACAGGGAGAGAGAATACAAACAATGCAGAATTCTTTCTGAATTGAAGAGACAGAGATCAGAATTTAGACGGTCCAATGCAGTCTGCAGGACAGAATACCAGAGCAAAAAAGAGGGAGCTTCGGAGATTTGCAGAGGGTTCCCCTAGAGTGTTCAAATGGGTAGTGATCATATCATGTATTTACACAGACTACTTGCAGCTAGACAAGACTTGAAATGGGCAAGATATCACACAAAACTGGGAATGTTCATGTTCCCAAGAGCCAGGGAAGAAATAATATGAATCATTTTTCATGGGACATGTATCAAGGAAAGTATGCAGAAGGACATTGCCTTATGATGGGACCAGACTGTTCTGGCTCCCTCTAGAAAAGATTAAGTGGTAATTGTGAAGGGTCAAAATATTTCCATGCAGCTTAACTTCATTTCAGAACAAAGCTCAAAAATATATATTTTTAAAGTACTAAAAATTTTAACACTCACAATGCTTGGTATCTAATCAAAAATTGCTAGGCATGAAAAGGATGAGGGTAAAAATCAGTCAATAAAAACTGACCAAAAAATGATGCAGAGGACAGAAATAGTAAAAATATCTTAAACATCTTCTATACTCCTAAACAATATTCTCAAGAAAAACAAACAAACATAAGCATGTCAAGGAGAGACGTGGAAGATATTTTAAAAGACCTAAATCTAAGTTATAAAGAAAGAAAATATAATGTGCAAAATAAAAATTACACTAAATAACATAAATCTCAGCCTGGAGACTAGAAAAACTTGCAACTAGGAAATACCAACATGCTGAACAAATAGTGCTGACACTTCTTATCCTTTGAGCAACTTAAGCAATGATGGTGATGTTGGGATTATTTTCTTTTTCTTTGTTGTCACAATTGAAGTTGTTTTGTGTTATCCATTCTTCCTCTCATTGCTCATTTTACGAGTTTGATTAGCAATAATTGGGCTAAGAAAAAAAAGTCTCTTGCTTCCTTTATTATTTTAACAAAACAAGTAAAATTTATAATGAAGTAAAATAAAAAAACCTAGATAGGATTAATAGCACTTTAGATACTACGTAATAAAATATTAGTAAAGTTAAAGAAATAGTGATTGAAATTGTTCAAAAGTAAACAAAGACAGGAAAAGACTACAAAAATTAAGACATCAGTGAGGTGTAGGATAACTCCAAGTGGCCTAATGTACATGTAATTAGAGTCATAGAAGGAGGGGTAAAAGAGAAAACTGCCCCCAAGTTTTGCAAGTTTCTTTCTGTGGCCCATCGCTTGAAGCATTTACTTTTCTTCCTTTCTCTCTTTGCCATCCCCCACTTTCTTCAGATACATGCTTTGCTATTTCTTGATATGTCACCAAGTTCATATTCACATCCACATTGGAAAGAGTGTATAACTCTACCACTGAGATAGTGACTCTTGAAGGTACAGCTGGATTGATGATATTCATTCATCTACATTTTCATTCATTTAAAATCTTCTATAGACTGGGCACTATGAAATGTGCTGGAAATGTATTAGTGAACAAGGTAAATACATTCCTGGTCCCTGGCAAATCCAGACTGCCATTACACTCAAATAACCTTGATGAACATATAATATTTAACGTACTAAGATTAAGTATTTTCCTCAAATCAATCACTTTCTTCCAAGTTCTGTTTAGTTCTCATAGGGGGTCAGATATCCCTACAAATCTTATATTCCAGAATCCTTTGCAACTGACTTTCAGAAAGATTTCACCAAAGAGCATTGGTGGAAGATTAGAAGGTGGTAGAAGAGGGAAAAGTCATGGGTCTTTCTCTCATTGGGGTATTATTTCCTCTCCTTTTGTCTTGTGGTAGTATCCTGAAAGGGGCTGTGACCCTTCAGGGATACCAACATCGGCTCCAATTTCTTCTCTTCAGCTACACTATCCTTTAAAAAATTTTCCTCTTTTGGTAGTTTCAGCCCCTGCTATGCACATCAAGAGACACGAGATAACACTCCCAGTCTCTGAGTTACCTCATTTGCAGTTACTGCTCTTTCAACTCTTTCACCAATTGCATAACTAATTCCCTGTATTAAATTCACTCAGAGATACCTAGTATGATTTCTGCTTCCCTGGCTGATACACTTATCATTTTGATAAATGCTACATATATGCTCCAATATGTGGTCCAATGGAAGAACTAATCTATTCTGGGTAATTATAGACAGTTTCCTTGAGGAATTACTCTTTAAACTAAGGAGAATGAATAGAAGTTAGCCAGGGGGCTGGGAAGCAATCACAGCCACATGATCAGGCATCATATTTATTTAAGATATCAAAGAAGGACCATTTTACAAAAGGCAATTCCTTGCCACACAATAGTTGTCTTATTTTTTCCATGTTGTACTTCTTACTGTGCCATTGAACTGATAGCAAGCCTAACAGAGTCTACCACAGAGGGTTAACTCAAAGGTATTTTTTTTTCTGGTGTTATTGGTGTTTTTAATTGTGATCCTATTAAACTCAGGTATATTTTGCTTTTTACCAACCTAATGTCTTTGTAGAGCCAGAAAAACATTTCCAGGGAGAAATGTCCAGCTTGTGAAAGTCCTTATGCACTTGCCTTTAGCAGCATCTCCAAAGCACTATCTCACTTGGCCCCCCTCAGGCCACACATTTAATCAGGCACCTTCAAATGTCAAAGAGATTAAGTTAACTGACTGAATAAATACTTCTTTCTAAATTTTTTATAACATTCCTTGTGATTTGGTTGCATAATTATTCAAATCTATCTTACCAGTAAATTAAACTTCCTGCTCTTCCCCAGCTCTTAGATCAGCATTACTGATTTCTTTTTCCTTTTGCCCCAGGCTCCAATATGGCCCAGCACAGCACCATCACTGATCTTTGGACACCTTGCTCATTATGGAGTTTGGGGCATAAATTTTGATTTTTAAAAAATATTGCATTAAAATATTATATACCCTGATTTATGAGTTTGTTTGATGTCCCCTTATATTTTGTGCCTGAGGTAAGAGCCTCACTCAACCTCACCTTTGTCTTGGCCCTAAAGGAGTCTTGTTACTCCCTGAAGGAATTTTAGCCTGTGCTGACAACAGAATAGGACATCTATGTCTAGACTAGCCCAGGTGCTCCCCACTATTGGGATGACAGAAACTTAGGAAAGAGAGAGAAATTTCATTCTCTTAAAGCACATTCAAAGACAGGCCATGGAGCAAGTTTGCTTCAACAAAGATGAATATTAATACTATCATTTCTGCAACTCAATATTTGTCTATAAAAATGTATCATGGGTACCAAGTAGATTTTAAGATAAAATACCTATTTTAAAAACTACTCAAACTTTGTATTAGTTCTACTTCTAAGATGCAATTCAACCACAGTTAGAAGAAGACATTCAAAACATGGGAAATGAGATATTACAAACTAAAGAGAGACTTTATTTCATGTGGGCTTCTCCATAACTACATGCATCTTCAGCCTTGATTATCTCTAACTCTTTGGTCACATAGAAATGGCTCACATGTATTTTTAAGCATGTTTAAAATATTTATTATCATTCTCTAGAATTTCTCCTTGAATTCTCAAGGGCTTGCTTCTATACTTCCTGATTATAGGTTACAAATCCACCATCTTTCACATCAATGTTGGTAGGCTCCTGATTGACAAGAAAAATCCTTATGATGTGGTAACAAGGAAGGTATCCCAATGGCTCCTTATTTGTACATGGTAAAGGCATTTAGGCCTTCATCTCCTCATTTCCTAAATAAATATTTTGAATTACATGGTCACTAACATACTTCGCCATTTTCACATTCTATGATCAAATAGATTTGGCTCCACATATACATTTTGGACCATACAGAAGGCTTAGCTTAAGTTGTCTTCATTGGTTCTCTTTTTATCTTTCTTAGCTTTTTGTGCAATACTGAATTTTGTTTTTAGATATCTACAATTAAATCATTCACTTGGAAAATAATTTGCAGATTTCCTATAATACCCAGGTTTTGATTTCATACCCCAAAACTGAAATGGGTTCATGATTACAAATAGCATGTGGTGATTGAAAATAAACTTACTAGGGAATGAATTGTCTTTTGGGGGAAAAAAGAAATCAGGATTCTGCAGGAAAATGAAAAATAATATGTTGAGCATAGATCTGAGAAATTAGAGATGAATAGACACAAAAATGCCCCAATATCTTTCCCCCACTTTGGCAAAATTGGACTCCTGACAACTCTCCTAACTATTGCTGCATCTTAGAAACCTTTACTGAGGACCCCGGGTTGAATTGCCCATGCCCACTTTTGTTTTCGCCAATATTGTACTCTAATGCAATCACACAGTCATAACTTCTGTCACCCTAAAGGAACTTATCTACATATCTCTCGCTCTGCTTTCCACTAAATAACAGTATCTTTGAGGGCATTACTATATATTACTCAACCTTGAATTCTTCTTCTGGCACATATCAGATATTTATTTTCAAATTTTCAAATTCTATTCCCCTATTTACAATTCATACAGACTTACACCTTTTTGTTTTGTTTTCTTTGCTGATCCACAGTCTCCTCATTTGTAATATTGGGAAATACTACCTCAAGATCAAAATGAAATAGCTAGGTTTGAGCATTCCCTAAGCAGTGGGGAACTTCCCAAATTCTTGGTTTTTTAAGTCTACCACTTTGAAAATTATTCCAAAATTCTTAAAGCATATTCTCTAGTAGAATTTAGGCCACCCAGACAGAGCATATCTCAAACCCCATATTATACAGACACTTGAATTATCTCAGTATTCCATTATCTATGCTTTTCTACATACATTTACAATTCTTCTCTATTCTCCACATTCAAATTTATCTCTCCGATACTCCATGTGGCTCCCATTCATTATGATTTCCCCCTGGTATATCTCATAACATTTTCTGAGAAAATAGCTTAGTGCCATTTGAACTTCACAGGTTTGAATACAAATACACTCCAAAAACAGGAAATGAATGGATAAAGGCAATAAGGAAAGCCATATAAAAATTACTTCTAAGATTCAATCCTGTTTGTCACCCAAACTTTTTAAAATATAATGCTATTAAAGATTTTCTGGTCTATTTTTCAGCCCATAAAGCAGTATTTTTCAATGTTTTTTTATCTCACAGGACACTTGAACCTATAGTTAAACTTCCATGGCACAAGTATGTTGATCAAAAAAGAGTGAAAATAAAAAGAATATACTTACTGTTCTTGGAACTTCTTATGAAAATAATTTCATTAATGATCTTTAAAACTTTCATGGCACGCTAGTTAAAAAATTTTTTTAAATGATTATTTCATTTTTTTTCCCCTCATTTTTTGGTAGGTAATACCTGCTGAAACTCTTTGTAGCTTTAAATGAGTAATATGGATTTAAGTAAAGAAATATCTAAACTGCATAAGCCAAATTACTGAGCAGCGTGAATAAATATGCAAACATCTGAGGCACGTACTCCCTTTCCTCATCAGCTTCATGGAATTTAAGCCACTAATATATCTCTAGCTGAGTTTAATAAGCTCACATTCTAACATTCTATTATGCTCACTAACCAATCTATGTTACATATTTTTTAATTCTGACACAATTCTCAAAAAGATTAAAAGTGTGCTGATGAAACTTAATGACATCTAAAGAGAAAAATATTGTTTAAATTCTGAGGTACAAGAATATTTTATAAAGTTCTATTGTGCTCTCCTTGCTTAAAGTAGACAATACTGGATTAAAAAATTGGTTTTTTTGTTTTTTGTTTTTTTTTTTTTGTAGAGACAGAGTCTCACTCTATTGCCCTCAGTAGAGTGCCGTGGAGTCACAGCTCACAGCAACCTGCAGCTCTCGGGCTTAGGCAATTCTCTTGCCTCAGCCTCCCAAGTAGCTGGGCCCACAGGCGCCTGCCACAGCGCCTGGCTAATTTTTTTTTTTTTTTTTTTTTTTGATGCAGTTCGGCTGGGGCCAGGTTTGAACCCGCAGCCCTCAGTGTATGGGGCTGGCACCCTACTCACTGAGCCACAGGCGCCGCCCAAAAAAAATTGGTTTTGTTTCTTTCTTTTTCAATAGCATACTTCTATAAAAACATAATACCAGGTCCTACGATAATAATATAAGTTCTATTTTATAGCATTTCACAAATACCCATTAATATTATACAAATTGAAGAGGACACATTTGCATATTGTACTTTTTATTATTTCTATTTTGCTCATGTTAAAAATATAAATTAGAAAAAGTTAAAATCAAAGATTCTTTCAGATTTGTCTCTAAGAGATTATAAAACTTTGTGCTAATTTATTATATAATTTGCTATGCTTCCAACAATAATGAAACTCAATCTTTCAAATATATATTTGAACAACTTGCATTTTATATCAACCATATCTAATTTAAGTTATTCACTTATTCCTCTTCATTCAAGGGCTATCTGAAATAGGATTCAACATGATAAGAGACATAAGTAATAAGTTGCAAGTGTATTTGCAGCAGCGAATAATGAGAACTAAATGCCTCACTTTTACTAAATTATGAAATTCAAATTTATTTATACCCAAAATTAAGAAAATATAATTTTCAAAATTTCAAATGTAAAAAACCTATACTTTATTAAAAATATGATCTATGAAATAACCTTTTGTCTTGTGATTTTTAAAAAAGATTGATAGATGAAAGATTAATATTTCCTACATTTTATATATCAATCATATCTGCCACCAATTCTTCATACATTGCATAAAGTATAGGAAACATAGTCATACCAATTCTCTATGAACTTTGGCAACATCTGAAATAATTTTTGTATAGTCAAAAGAGAATATTTAGAAGTCTCACCTATCAGTTATCTTTCCTTCTATAAATTTTATCACTGAAGCATTATAATAATATATTACTAACAATAATCAAGTAATATGATTAAAAATTATATTTGTTTGTAACTTTTTGAGCAAATATAAGTTAAAGGTTAATAATAATTAAACATTGAAAACTAAGTTAAAACTTAAGTTATATTATTTTTAAATCCCTGAGTAAGAATAATTGTATACTGTGTAGTTCTTATTAAAGAATCAGAATGAAAATACCTTTGAACATGGATCAGGAGTGGAGTCCATGAAAGTCCATCTTTCCGCTGGCTTTTTACATGCTGTCAGTATTATCTATTTAGTCCTCCTCCTCAACTTTAACTTCTAAGGCAGGCCAGACTATGTAAACCACGATTTAGTTCCTCTTTTTAACTTTGCATTCATTTCTCATATTTCTGACTATAAGATTAAAGAAAGGGAGTAATATAAGAGTTTTGAACAGATCATTAGAACAATTTGTAATAACAAAACCAGCCCAATTCTTTTTTCTCCTTAAATATTATTTCTTTAACTATTTGTATATAAATAAAAATTAGAGGTGATTAATATAAAAATTGAGTAGCAAACACAAATTTAAACATGTAACAAGAGGACAATATTGCCACTGTAATTGGAAAGCTCCAGGGGAAGATAAATTGTCCTGCAGTCTACATAATCTGGCTTCAAGTTTTCTGGGCTTTACATAACTCTTCTGAGAAGTCAACAAGTAAAACCAAGTGAAAAGACTGGGCTCACCACAGCCTTGTAGGAAAAGAAGTTTATCTTCCCAGAAAAAAAAAAAAAAAAGGCAAAAGGGCAGCGCCTGTGGCTCATCGAGTAGGGCGCCGGCCCCATATACCGAAGGTGGCGGGTTCAAACCCAGCCTCGGCCAAACTGCAAAGCAGAACAATAGCTGGGTGTTGTGGCGGGCACCTATAGTCCCAGCTACTCGGGAGGCTGAGACAGGAGAATTGCCTAAGCCCAGGAGTTGGAGGTTGCTGTTAGCTGTGTGACGCCAGGGCACTCTACCAAGGGTGATAAAGTGAGACTCTGTCTCTACAATTAAAAAAAAACAAAAACAAAAAAAAGGCAAAAAAAGAAAGAGAAAAAAATAATTACAAATGCATGTGTGTGTCAATGACAAGGTGTGAAAATCATTACCAAATCTGACCATTTTCACCTATATCCAATTCTCCTATACTTGTAGCTCACTCAAAGTTAGGAGTGGCTATGATACTAGTTCTAGCAAATGAAGTGGTATTGTTTGAAACTTTATTTGCCAGTGCTGGCCTCTACAGTCCTCCTTTGCCCGTGCCTTGGTGATTATCAAAGTAGGTGTCCAAATGGAACTCCCATCAGCCCCGACTCCAAGCAACTCTGACAAATGAAGTCTCTCTATGAGCTATGTTGGACATTTGTAAGATCAATGAAAAACATACTATTGTATTAAAACTACTGACATGTTGGGAGTTATGTGCTATAACCTAGCCAGTTCTGACTGGTTCAGCAGATGAGGTTATAATGACTTTATTTTCTAAAGCAGCGTGTCACTTAATTCTGAAGAACAGTCTCTGCTCACTCCTGTGTAATATATTTTCCCTCTGTAGTGGATATGTGTAAGAGCAATAGAATAGGCTAGAAAGAGGACCAGGTTAGGAGATCTGTATTCTCCTCCAAAATAATGTAAACCACTTAGTAGCAGAGAGTGAACCTCTCCCTAACTTGCTTACCTTACTGTAGAGAAGAAACTTAAGTACTCTATACATTTCTCATTTATAGAATTGGGATAATAATAGCTTCTTCGTTATACAAAGTAGCACATCCCTTTCTCTCCCATCCCTTTAGTCTGAACTAAGTGTATGAGGGAAACTGGCAAACATAAAGCATAGCCAGGCATCCACACACCAATTGAAAACTCAGGATTTCTTTATAAGGAGAAGAATCTTTTTTTTTTTTTTTTTTAATTGTTGGGGATTCGTTGAGGGTACAAGAAACCATGTTACACTGGTTGCATTTGTTGGGTAAAGTCCCTCTTACAATTGTGTTTTGCCCCTAAAAGGTGTGGCACACACCAAGGCCCCAAGACCCCACCCCCCTCGCTCCTTCCCTCTCTCTGCTCTTCCTTTCCCCACCCCGCCCTCATTCTTTCTCTCTCTGCTCTCTCCTTCCCTCACCCCCACCATGTCAATAATTGTCATTAATTGTCCTCATATCAAACTTGAGTACATTGGATTCATGCTTCTCCATTCTTGAGATGCTTTACTAAGAATAATGTGTTCCACTTCCATCCAGGTTAATAGAAAGGCTGTCAAGTCTCCATT
>CAUYRH010096443.1:0-14228 GCA_963574655.1 Perodicticus potto
TTTTTTTGAGACAGAGCCTCAGGCTGTCACCCTGGATAGAGTGCTGTGGCATCACAGCTCACAGCAACCTCCAATTCCTGGGCTCAAGCGAGTCTCCTGCCTCCGCCTCCCAAGTAGCTGAAACTACAGGCACCCGCCACAACGTCGGCCTTTTTTGGTTGCAGCCGCGTCATTGTTGTTTGGCGGGCCGGGCTGGATTCGAACCCCCCAGCTCAGGTGTACGTGGCTGGTGCCTTAGCCCATTGAGCCACAGGCACCAAGCTGAGACTACTATTCTTTAGGTAGTTTTTTCTTTGAAGTGTAGCTACTGGATAGGAATTTTGATAGCAATTTTTTTTCCTAATTTTTTTTTTTTTTGTAGATAGCTTCCTTCTAGCTTTCTTGATCCAGAATCAATTACATAAAAAGGACTTGAGTGCCCCCACCCAACTCCTTATTTATTAGCATATTGCAACTGTTTTTTTAAATGACAGCCGAATTGTCCTGATCCTCTGGTTAAATTGGAGTCAGCTTATGAAGGCTATTTCCTGCCTCCTGGTTTTAGTGGCTACAGGAACTTTTTAAAATTACATGAATAAGGACATGTAAAACTAAATAAATTATTACCCTAATAGGTGGCTTCATTTTATTTCTTCTCTGCTTATACTGTGCTGTGGCAGATCAGGTCTCTGGTTTTATGGTTAACCAACAGTTCGGGTTAAGTATGAAATAAGAGATGGCCAAGTTTGACCGTAACACAGTTTTGTTAGTTAACTGAGACAGTCTGCATTTTTACTTGAAATGTAACGTTTAGGCTGGCAAGGTGGCTCATGTCTGTAATCCTAGTACTCTGAGAGGCTGAGGTGGATGGATTGCCTGAGCTCACGAGTTCAAGACTACCCTGAGCCAGAGTGAGACCCCCCCATCTCTAAAAATAGAGGGGCATTGCAGCAAGCACCTGTAGTCCCAGCTACTCCAGAGGCAGAGACAAGAGAATCGCTTGAACCCAAGAGTTTGAAGTTGCTGTGAGATAAGATAACAAGGCACTCTACCAAGAGTGACAAAGTGAGACTGTCTCAAAAAAAAAGTAAACTTTAAAAGTTCTGATTATTTGTTTTGGCTTAGGGATTCCCATGAGGATAGGGTTAAGACCCAAAAAGGTACGAAATATAATCGATCAATATGTTGAATGCGAGTGCAATACTCATTTTGGCTGATACAGCAAAACTGAAGTGGGAGAGAGCTGTTGTCTGATAGGTAATCGGACACTTTGATTTATAATAACATCAGTTATTAGCTGAAGGTGTTGGAGTTTCTCAGAAAGCAGGGTTGCATGGGTACTTTGGCTCTTAACTTGTCCTCTACTAATGGGAAATACTATATTTTGGTCTTCAAATTTAGAAAACTTGGGTTTTATCAAGTCTAGCACCTGAAAACCAGAATTAACTAGAGCACCATTAGGTCCCACCTCATGGCCTCTAAGAAACTGCCCCATCTCCCACATTGACCGGATGATGAGAGTTCTCAGATGTCTGGGGCTTTTCGTGGGTAGGAGAAATTATTGGAGATTATGCAGAAAGATCCATGCTCTGAAAATAAGTTAATCCCCATCTTTAGCTATCTTTGACTTTTTAGGTTATCCAGGCCTTCTCTGCCTAAAGTCATTAGGTAGATGGGTTCCAAGTTTAGGTGCCCACTCACAAATATACTGTGTATCCTGGGGGGTCTTTAAGGTTGAGTCATGTTCCCTTTAGTCTGGCAAACCTGGTAAATTGAGGACAACAGCGCTGTTTGTAGGTGTTGGAGACCTGACTGCCTCTGACACTTATTCTGAAAAGCTTTAAGTTTCTCGGCTGTAAAAGTAAGTTAGGGAAAAAGAAAAGCCCTTTAAGGAGGTTGAAACCTGTTCTTAGGTTTCTCATCACTTGTAAGGGCTAGGTGATAATCCTTCCCAGCCTACTGCTATTTTTAACTAGGGGTTTTCTTTCCTTGACAATAACAGTCTGGCCTGAGCTTTTACTAGTTGCATGGACTTTGGTGGATGGTGTCTGTCTTATATACCCCGTCATTAATGTTTGTAGAGTAAATCCTGCTGCTTTGGTTTGTAAGTAAAAGGCTGTGGTGGCTTTTTAAAGAAAATTTAATCACTTCATATCAGCTAGGATGGAAGAGTATCCTGTAAATTGTTCATATAGGAACAATTCTGAGCTTTGACCAAAACTGCAGCAAGTCCAAATATACCAAATGTTGTTAACTGAAGTTTTATGCTACACTCATGACTTTTTTTTTTTCTTTTTTAAATTGAGGAAGTATAACTTAGCAAAGCTGCCCACGCCTGGGTTTTGGATCAGTAACTTGCACACAGTGTCTTAAGGACTCCATTTGTGAATACTACTTTCATGGTCATGACCTGCGCACATTTTTTGGCAGTAGGCAGCAGAGAGATGTAAATGCTCATTTGGGTTGGGACCTAGGAATTGACTAGCCATCTAATGGAGAGCTGTAGTTTAAAACAGGGTTTCTCAAGGGTCAGCAACATTCCTGGTCTCTTTTGGGTGACAGTCTCCTCCTTTTGGAGTCGTCAAAAATAATCTGCAGACATTGTCAGAACTCTGTGTGGAGGGGAGGGCGACAGACAAAATGGCCTCTGTCTGAAAATCATTGGTTTCAACTAACTTTCTAAAATGGTGTGATCTGGGGGGGAGGTCAGGTTGTGATATTGTGCCAATTGCAAGTTTTGGGAGGTCTTCTGTGATCACTAAATTCTTACCTAAGGAAATAAGCATGCTACATAAAACAAACAGTGACTATCTTGCACCAATATTGAGGAACCTTATAAAGAGGTGGTAAAAGGGGTTTTCTTCAGGGAGTTCTGGCAGTTCGGGTTTTAAAGGGACAGCTATGTATTTATTTACCAACTTGTTGGTGAATGCCAGCTTTGGACATTGGAAACCTGAGCTGCTTGTGCTACAGGGCTTGTAAAGCATGGTGGGCTAGAATTGAAGTTCACTAAGAGACGTTCTACAGAGGAGACTTGATTTATTAGTAAAAATCTTAGTGTTTTTATTATCAGGGCCTTGTTTCTTAAGTAAATTAGGTGAGAACAGTTCTGTAGGTTAGGACCTTGAATTTCTCAAATGGCCAGTGGTCAAAGAAGTATGTAGTGAAGTTAGTATTCAGGAAAACAGTGTAACTTTTAATTTTCCCAGTTTATTTTTATTTATTTATTTTAGAGATGGGGTCTTGCTGTGGCTCATTTTGAACTCCTGGGCTTCATCCTGCCTCAACCTCCTAAAATGTTAGGGTTACAAGAATAAGCCATCTTGCCTGGGCTGATATTTCTCTCGTAGAAGAGGGACATGGAAAATTCTCTAGCTGTTTCATACCTCATGGACAAACCATCAAAAAGGGAAGAAAGTTTTGCAGTCTAGGGACAGAGGGATGGGACTAAACCTCTGTTTAGAAATTGGGTCCTTAGCTTGACTCTTTCTCCTTTTACATTGACAGTCATGTGGTCTGGAGAGAAGAGTATAATTTTCTCAAAATAGCTGTTTATGTCAACCTGTGGTATGTAGTTTCTGCCTGAAAAGTCCAGATTCTCAAGGGCATACTTGTAAGCATGCTAGGCAGGATAAATGGGGAAGAGTGCAAATACAGAGGGCTCTCATTTTAGGGGTTTCATTTGATCTTTAAAGAAGAGTACTACAAAGCTGAGATGTTGAGCTGATGGATACTAGGTAACTGGTGGACGATTTGACTGAAAATTTATCTTTTAAAAGGGGCGAGGTCAAGGTCTTGTTATATTGATCAGGCTGAGTCCAGTGGTCCTCCCACCTCAGCCTCTGGAGTAGCTGGGATTACAGGTGCATGTCACCACTACCTGTCTAAAAGAAAATCATAATCCTATCTTAATCTCCTCAAATGTCCAACTCTTGAACAGCCCCATTTAGTCGAGCTCTATATTCCAGCATTCTAAGAATCTCCTTAAAAATAGCATGCTTTTTAGAAACCATTCTCTGAAAGTAGAATGAATAGTATGGAAACCCATACTTACACTGCTACTTTGGTTTTTCATAAACAAGTTTTTAACTTAAAAACATTTGGGAGGGGGCATTTAAAGAATTTTTTACAGTTTTAACAAGTAGTATTCAGCCTCCCAAGTGCTGATCTGAATGATTTGGGACATTTGCTGTATCTGAGACTCAAATGTACAACCATATTAAACAGGTAGCCATCCCTCCTTCTTGCTAACATTTGTGTCTCAATATTGTAAGTCATCTTTCTTGATGATGAAAGTAAATTAATTCTCAAGCCTATTTATCTTCATCTTGGGTTGACCATAAAGTGAGGCCAGGAAGGTTAAACAGTAAAAAAAATTTTTTTTTTTTTTTTTTTTTTTTTTTTGGGAGAGTCTCTATTGCCCACACTAGAGTGCCGTGGTGTCAGGGTAGCTCACAGCAACCTCAAACTCCTGGGCTCACGTGCTCAAGTGGTCCTTCTGCCTCAGCTTTCCAAGTAGCAAGTAGTGGGGACTACAGGCACAGGTGCCTACCATGATACCCGGATAATTTTTTCTATATTTAGTAGAGACAGAGTCTCACTTTTACCCAGGCTGTTCTCAAACTCCTGAGCTCAAGAATCCTTCCACCTTTGCCTTCCCTCTGAGAGTATAGGAATTACAGGCATGAGCCATTGCTCCTAGCCATGAATGTTTTTAAATACCCTCATCTAGATGGGTGTCAGCTTTGTGGGCTTGTCTGCTTGATACGTTGGTGAATTTGGGGGAGGGGGCCCCCGATGGGTTGGGTAGTGGGCAAAGGGCATTAGTACTGAATGAAGGAGATTAGTGTTTCTGCTTTTCATTTATTGGGGCTGCTTTCTCTAGCACTGGCACCAATGGTATTTCTCTGCTAGGAGATGCTAACAGATCACTTAGAGCTTAACCCTTTTTTGTTTTGTGAATTCATTTTTTTTTTTTTTTTAGAGACAGAGTCTCACTTTAACACCCTCGGTAGAGTGCTATGACATCGCAGCTCACAGCAACCTCCAACTCCTGGGCTTAGGCGATTCTCTTGCCTCAGCCTCCCGAGTAGCTGGGACTACAGGTGCCCGCCACAACGCCAGGCTATTTTTTCGTTGCAGTTTGGCTGGGGGCTGGGTTTGAACCTACCACCCTCGGTATATGGGGCCGGCGCCTTATTCACTGAGCCACAGGCACCACCTGTGAATTCATTTGAAAATAATTTAGATACCTAGTAATAATATGGATTTTCTTTTGTTCTCTTTTCTTTTCTTTCTTTTGATGGAGTCTCACTTTGTCACCCTTGGTAGAGTTCGGTGGCGTCATAGCTCACAGCAGCCTCAAACTCTTGGGCTCAAACAATTCCTCCCATGTAGATGGGACTACTGTTGCCCACCACAATGTCCGGATATTTTTAGAGACGAAGTCTTGCTTTGGCTCAGGCTGGTCTTGAACTTGTAAACTCAGGCTATCCACCTGCCTTGACCTCCCAGAGTGCTAGGATTACAGGTGTGAGACACCACGCCCAGATTCTCTATTTTTTTTGGCAGTTTTTTGGCCGGGGCTGAGTTTGAACCCACCACCTCCGGCATATGGGGCTGACACCCTAGTCCTTTGAGCCACAGGCGCTGCCCGCGTCTCTTTCTTTCTTTTTTTTTTTGCAGTTTTTGGCCAGGGTCAGGTTTGAACCTGCCACCTTCGGTATATGGGGTTGGCGCCCTACTCCTTTGAGCCACAGGCGCCACCCCTATCTCTTTCTTTTTCTATTTGAGACAGGGTTTTGCTCTGTCTCTGGCTAAAATGCAGTGGTACCATCATAGCTCATTGCATCCTCAAACTCCTGATTGTAAGCTATCTTCCCGCCTTAGTTTCCTTAGTAGCTGGACTGCTGGCATCTGCCACCACACCTAAAAAAATTTCTCAATTTTTTTGTAGAGATGGGGTCTTGCTCTTGATCAAGTTGGATTTCTTGACATGAATTAGTCGTTTGAGGCAGTAGTAATTCAACTTAATCTCTTTCTGGTTCCATGTTGAGATTCCACCAGTGCATGGGCTGACAGCCTTGTGAAATGATGATTCAGTTTATCCATTCGCTGAGTGTGCTGCACTGACCTCCTTCCAGGTCTCAGTTCCTGTTCTAGGAACTGGGGTTATGTAGCCTCCAGCTGCCCTGCAGTCCGCAGTGTTCTACTGCGGTCTGCTTGGGTGTTGGTAGACTATCGGTAAGGGTAGTTGGTGTCAGCAGGGATGGGTCCCTCTGGGTCCCATCTCACAAAGATGAGTGGTGAAAATCTGATCACTTGCTGCAGTCCTTTGTTAACTTAGTTGTTAATTTAGCTGTTTTTCATGGACTAATGCCACAGTGAAAAGCTGGGATTGAATATAGACACGGGTTGGGTTATCTTTGGGATGGAAGAAATGGTAACAATTTCAAGTACCAATACTTGAACCATAAAAGTGGGATTTGGAAAAGAGTGAGGTATTAGAATTTTCTAGAGCGCTTTTTTCTGTGAGTTCTAATAGAAACCAAGTAATACATGAAAATACATTTCATGTGGATCTTTAATGTTTGTAGAAATTCATGCAAATCTAGAGTGTTGGTGGTGGAACTTTGGGGCTTTATTTCCTTATGTATGAGTATTGAACATACATAGTCAAGGTGTGAACATCTTGCCAGCTGAAATGCCCTTGTTTCTGCTTCCTATAATCAAAATGAAAATCTGATTGAGGAGACAATCTTGGCTTCCTGCCATAACAGACCATTCGTGGACAATTTGTCATATTGATCTTCACTTGAGCAGTAAGATGAAAGATAAGAAAGCAAAAATCCTTAGAGGGGAAGAGTAACAATTTGGAAGAAGACACATTGATGGAGCTTGCACTGAGGTTAGGAGTGAGAAACCAGCCCACGCAATACATCAAGACCTCTTCTCTTAAGAAAACATACATAAGTAGTATTTTTCAGTCTGTCTTAGTTTGTGATACTTAAGTAAATATGGAAACATAGGAGCTAGCATTTTATATTGCTTACACTTCTTTACATCATTACAAAATTTATTAAGTAGTTACTATGTAGCATTTAATTTTTCTGTGTCTTCTCATTAGGCTGCAGTTTGTGGTCAACATAAAGATTACTTGCGCTTTTGTATGTATTTTCTTTTGTTCCTGTGTGGGTATTGAATTTTGGGATCATGCCTTTTCTGTTTAGTCACCTAGGTGCCCTTTACCATCTGTGACCCATTAAACTTTTTGAAGAGGGCAGTAAGTGTCAAGTGAGTCATAAGTGAGATTTGCACAAAAGTGAGTTTGAACAGACTGGTCATCTGCAAATCAAAGCTCTACAGGCTTGACCTGCCACTAGGGCCACTCATCCCTTTGGTGCCCCCGCTGGGAAGCTGATTAGCAGGTGAGGAAGTGCACAGGGATCCCCTACACAGGTTTTCTCCTTCCAGGGAAGTGCCTTAGTACTTTTGCCAAAAGCATTCGGATTTAGTAAAACAGTTTAAAATGTGCTTTCTAAATGAAGCGATGCTTGTTTACCCCTTATTTCTTCTTACTGTGAGAATAATTGTAACCTTTATTGGAGGGATTGATCTGGTAGGAAAGTATATTGGAAGCTGAAACTCCATCTAAAACTTACTGTGTGATGCAGTGATCTGGGGAAATCTACAAAAGTCTGTTTTAAAGTTTAAATCCACTCTGTGGCTGAAGCCCAGTTCAAACTTACTGACCAGCAGGGCTAACAGTGCTTCAAGGAGCGAATTGGGAAGAGTGTCTCCCTTCCTTATTCCCTAGAGCCTGGAGGTTTTATTTAGCAAGTACCGTGGTGTTGGGACTGTGGAGTGTTGGTTTTGTTGACGAAGCATATGCTGAACTTTTAATCATGCTTCATTCTTCTGGAGTGAGGACACAAATGCTGATTTGGGAGCTCTAAGCATTTCACAACTTCTTACTCCCAGATAAGATGATGGCTGCTTCATCATCTGGAGGGGTTACACACTATGGTATGAGCAACATAGGTTGAGGACTGTTGAATGCTTAGAGGATTTTGCCAGAATTCTCTTAGACAATTCTTTAATGCCCAAATACAGACGGTTGCATGTTACTTGCTTACTTGGTGGTTGATTTTTCTTTGAATCCCTTCCAAAGGTGAAATGTCCAGGCAGAAATGGCTGCTGGAGAAGGTTGAATGCTTGATGCCCTACTATGTAGTCTTTTTAAGACCTAATTGTTTTCTTTATTCTTTCGTGACTGTATTAACTCTCGTAGAAAAGAAAGATTGCTGTGCTAACCAGAATGGAAGACAGACACAACCTGTGATTAGGAGTGAGGGAAAAGAGACCAAACCGGGAGGTAATTACTCAAGGTGGAATTAAAAGTAGCTACAGCGGTTGGAAATATCCATTGTAGTTTTAACTGTGACACTTAAGTGAACCCTGTTTATTTGATTACATCAGGCTCAAGGCTCCCCCTAGGTCCAAAATGAGCTAAAACAGGATTGTCAGTATATTGAGTTGAGAAGTGCTGGAAAACAGGGTTTCGTGTCTTTTTTCAGAAATAGAATCTAAGTAATTGTAGTGGTTTTTTTGTTTGTTTTGTTTTTTGAGACAAGAGTCTCACTCAGTTGCCCTAGGTAGAGTGCTGTAGTGTCACAGCTCAAAGTAACCTCAAACCTTTGTGCTCAGGCAATCCTCTTGCCGCAGCCTCCTGAGTAGCTGGGACTACAGATGCCCGCCACAACGCCCTGCTACTTTTAGAGACAGAGTCTTGCTCTTGCTCTGGCTGGTCTCAAACTCCTGAGCTCATACAGTCTGCCCTTCTCAGCCTCCCAGAGTGTTAGGATTACAGGTGTGAGCCACTGCACCCAGCATATTGTAGTTTGTTTTTTTTTTTGAGACAGAGCCTCAAGCTGTTACCCTGGATAGAGTGCGGCGGCATCACAGCTCATGGCAACCTCCAATTCCTGGGCTCAAGCGAGTCTCCTGCCTCCGCTCCCAAGTTGCTGGGACTACAGGCGCCCGCCACAATGCCCGGCCATTTTTTGGTTGCAGCCGTCATTGTTGTTTGGCGGGCCTGGGCTGGATTCAAACCCGCCAGCTCAGGTGTACGTGGCTGAGGCCTTAGCCCGTTGAGCCACAGGCGCCAAGCCCAAATTGTAGTTTTTAAGCTCTGGGAAACATACCTTAGACTCATCCTATGAGTTACCCTGTTTTTTAACAGTGTCCCTTGTCATGTTGTAATACCTGGTCCTCTTTATTCCTGTACTTGGACTTGCCTCAGATAAGCCAAAGATTGATAGAGTGGTCAGTGTGTCTCAGCATTCATATTTAAGTTGGTATCTTGAGATATTTTTTTGTAGACTGTATTTGCCCAATGGCAACTTACCAGAAGGAGGGAAGCTTTTTATCAAGAAATGTGCTAGAGCTACAGTTACAGTTAAAGCATCTCTGACCTTGAAGCTTATCTTTGTTTGCAGAAATCTCATAAATGAATGTATGAAGATTAACCAGAGTGGACGTGGTATCCGAGCACTTGGGAGGCCAAGGCTGGTGGATTGCCTGAGCTCACAAGTTTGAGACCAGCCTGCGCCAAAGCCAGACCCTGTCTCTAAAAACAGCCAGGTGTTGTGGCAGGCGCCTATAGTCCCAGCTATTCAGGAGGCTAAGGCAAGAGAATAGATTGAGCCCAAGAGTTTGAGGTTGTTGTGAGCTGTGACACTAGGGTTCTCTACAGAGGGTGACATAGTGAGACTCTGTCTCAAAAAAAAAAAGGAAAATTAACCTAAAAAGCAAATATTTCATAGGAGTCATCAAGTATTAATTTGGAAGAGAAGTACTTGGCTTGGATTGAGATGTCAGGACTGTTGTTAAGTTTAACAAGATTCTACTAATAGCTGATGTTAAAATCAAGTTTTGATAATTCGAATCTTATTTCTTGGGGAAAAAGCCATTGTTTTAAGACATTTTGGTTCTTGCAATTAAAAATTACTTTTTGGTGACAGTGCTTAAGGAAAAAGGGAGGTACTCAATTAACTTGTCAATTATTTATGCATTTTTAATTTACTCTTTTCATAGCTGACAGGACCGGTTTTCAAGTTTTAGAGGTTAAATTCAACACTTTTTTTTCGGAAACAGTCTCACTCAGTTGACCTGGGGTTGAGCGCCATGGTGTCATAACTCACAGCAACTTCAAACTCTTGGGCTCAAGTGATTCTCTTGCCTCAGCCTCCCAAGTAGCTGGGACTGCAGGTGCCACCACAATGCCTGGATTTTTTGTTTTTTAGAGACTGGGGTCTTGCCCTTGCTCAGGCCAGTCTCCCAATCCTAAGCTCAAGCAATCCGCCTGTCCCAACCTCCCAGAGTGCTGGGATTATAGGCATGAGCCACTGTTCACACCTGAGTCAACACTTCTTAGTCTTAAACTTTACTTTGAAGAAAAGAATTCAAAGGGAAATTTAGAGATTTTTTTTAGAGACAGCGTCTCACTTTTGTGGCTCAGCATAGAGTGCAGATTGTAGCTCACTGTAGCCTCATCTTACGGCCTGAAACATTTTTCCCACCTCAGCCTTCCAAATTGCAGCAGTTACAGGTATGAGCCATTGTGCTCAGCCAAGAAATTGAAAGGGGAATAAATACCTCATCCTCTTCAATCTTCACTTGAATTTTTCCCCGTATTAAGTAATGTAGAATTCTATGGTTTTAGCACGAGCTACAGTAAGAGGGATGGGGAAACACATGCTTCCTTCAGCTTTAGGATTGACCACCAACCTGTCTGCTTCAAGAATTCAGGAATTTACTTTGTTTTAAATACAGCAGGAAAACCATTTTAACCACTTTTCCCTAAGAGCCTTGTTCTCATTAGTGCTTTCACTATATTCTTTTCATAATCTTCAGAAAGTTTCTTTCGTTTTCTTTTCTTTCTTTTATCTTTTTTTTTTTTTTGGACTGGCAGAAATGGAGTTGGGCTATGGACTGGTGCCCATCATCGGCCCTTGGGAGGAAGTGAAACTTCCTCTGCACTTTCATCCCCTCCCATTGCTTGTATCACTGCCTGAGCTGTGCCTCCTGTCAGATCCCACTCCCCCACCCCCGGTCCATGGAAAATTGTCTTCCATGAACCCACTCCCTGGTCAGAAAGGGTTGGGGACTGCTGGAGTTGGATATTCTTTCCCTCTCAGTTTCCACCTTTTTTAACTTCTTTCTCACAGGTAATTTTCGTCTAGGGTTGTGCTCACACTTGTCACACATGTGTAGCCACAGTGGGATTAAGGTTATGGTTAGGTTTTGTAATGTGCCCGTCTCTAGATTTCTTAGCTTTTTGAAGGAGTCCTTGGATGTAAATGGGTCCATTCTAATTTCTCCACCCAGTATTGTACATTGTGTGGTCTGGTTGATGCCTTTAGATTGTTCCTTGCACTTCAGCATTTATGTTAGAAGTACAAGGTTTTATTCTGTCATTCAAGCCTTTTTATTTATTTATTTTTTTTATTTATTTTTTTTTTCAATGAGACAGAGCCTCAAGCTGTCGCCCTGGGTAGAGTGCCATGGCATCACAGATCACAGCAACCTCCGATTCCTGGGCTCAAGCGAGTCTCTTGCCTCCGCCTCCCAAGTATCTGGGACTACAGGCGCCTGCCACAACGCCTGGCCATTTTTTGGTTGCAGCCTTCATTGTTGTTTGGCGGGCCGGGCTGGATTCGAACCCACCAGCTCAGGTGTACGTGGCTGGCGCCTTAGCCCGTTGAGCCACAGGCGCCGAGCCATTCAAGCCTTTTTAGTGTACTAGTGTACTGCCATCAAGTACCTGGAGAAATCTCTTTTTCATGTAGATAATATGCAATGTACATGACATTAGATTCTGACAGTTGGCATTATTCAGATTGCTTTGGCTACACCTGTGCATTTGAAGAGTAGTTTTCCCCTGAGTTTCAAGTAAACTGAAGAGATGTCTCAAATGATTTTGTTTTAACTGATCTGTAAACTCCTTTTCAGTAATTGCCTTCCATTTTTGGAAGGATGATTTTTAGGGCCACAAGAATTTGAGATTACTAATGCTCAGAATATGTATTTCAGCTGAGATCTGTATCTGTGGACCTGAATGTTGATCCCTCGCTTCAGATTGATATACCTGATGCGCTCAGTGAGAGAGATAAGGTTAAGTTTACAGTGCACACCAAGGTAAGTGACAGAATCCCTTCTTAATACAACAAGCAGTGCTATTACAGTGGGGGTGAGAAGAGATTGCCTGAACTGGAATGGTTGCTGTTTATTTGTAATGTAGCAAGTTGCTAACTGAGAAACCTCCCTTATTGCATCAGGTAAGTGCTTTAGCATCCCACTGTGGTAGAGCCCTAGGCCTGTAGGGTGGCAGATCTTATGTAGCTCGTGTCTTTTCCTGGGGAAGTGTACAGGCTGATCCAGCAGGTGGCCCATCTACCTGCATGGCTCAAATCTTCCGTCTTTGTTTGTCATTTGCATTTGAGGGAGATCTGTGTGGTTTGCAATTTTTCCATATTTACTAAGCTGGGAAGACCACAGTGCCTTCGTTATTGCCTCAGTGGAGTGGTTAGCACACCTGCTCGGTTATCCAGGAGGCAGTGTGAAGACTGCCCACGTGCTTCTCTGCCTGAGTTGACCTCATCAGAGGGAGTGAGATAAGCATTCACTGAAATGAAAGGGGAGGCAAGGACACTGTCCAGAGCAGGAATAAACTATAGCTAAGATTTTTTTTTTTTGAATGGTAATATATATGTTTTTGGTCATTATTGGGATGAGTTCAGACTTACACAAAAATAGGATTAGGGCTGTTTTAACTTTCTGAAACTTTTTCTAGTAGATTCTTGCCTCTTTGGATATTCCTTGTAAGCTTGAGAAAGGTGAAGTTTTATGAAAAGAGAATCTTAGCTGTGAATGTGGTGGTGGCGGGGAGATGGTGGATTATTGCTTTGTTCTTTACTGGATGTTACTGTGATGGTGTATAATATAGAATATTCCCATTCGGCCCAGGAAACCCAAACCACTTTACCTGAAAGTAGGGTTACAAGTTAGTTTCTCCCTTCTTTCTTTACAGACCACACTCCCCACATTTCAGAGGCCAGAGTTCTCTGTTACAAGGCAACATGAAGACTTTGTGTGGCTACATGACACTCTCATCGAAACAACAGACTATGCGGGACTTATTGTGAGCACACTTTAGACAGTCAGATAATTAAGCTGGTTTCTTTTACCTTGCTGTTCATTTGTTTAAAGAGACTTTTACAAAACTCCTTATATAAAAGATTGTGAAAGTTTTAATTTTACCTGCCTGAGTAGTAGATAACTTGATTACTGTAAAATCTAAAACAATGTGAAAAATATTATAGCTTTAAGTTTTATCTGCCTTTAGGTTTGGCTTTTTTCCCCCTTTGGCATTTTTTCTCGGTTTGAAGAGAGTTGATTTCCTGTGAAGTGAGGAAGTCAGTATGAGTGGTAGTTTGCAATGAGTTTTCTTAAAAGTGCTCATGAAGTAAATTAGGCAGTTCACAGTTCGTTCTTGCCTTCAGAAACCGAGACTTGGCTGAATTTTTTTTTTTTTTTTTTTTTGTAGAGACAGAGTCTTACTCTATCGCCCTCGGTAGAGTGCCGTGGCGTCACACAGCTCACAGCAACCTCCAACGCCTGGGCTTAGGCGATTCTCTGGCCTCAGCCTCCCGAGTAGCTGGGACCACAGGCACCTGCCACAACGCCCGGCTATTTTTCTGTTTTTGCAGTTCAGCCGAGGCCCGGGTTAGAAACCGCCACCTTCGGTATATGGGGCCGGAGCCCCACTTGATGAGCCACAGACACCGCCCTCCCTGCTCACTTTGGTTCAGGTGTGGCTCCACCTTGATCTGGTCAATGAAATGAGGGCACAGGCCATGGGTCATTGTGGGTGGCAGCTTTAAGAGCCCTTTCTTAGCTGGGTGTAGTGGTGCACTTCTGAAGTCCCAGTTCCTCCAGAGGCTGAGGCAAAAGGCCAAGAGTTTGAGGTTGCTGTGAGTTATGATGCCACACCACTCTACCCAGGGTGACAAAGTGAGACTCTGTCTCAAAAAAAAAAAAAAAAAAGGGCGGCGCAGGCGCAGGTGAGCGGGTGTTTCCACGGGCCTCCTGGCCCGGCGTCGACCAATGTGTGGGATCTTCTCGCCTTTAGTAGGTGCAGCTCGTCCATGCGGGCGACGGTGCTTCCGAGTAGGGCAACCAGAGCCCTG
>CAUYRH010096448.1:0-72148 GCA_963574655.1 Perodicticus potto
AGAAGGAAATTACCAAATTTTTGGAAGAAAATGACAAAGAAGACACAAATCATCAGAACTTCTGGCATAATGCAAAGGCAGTCCTAAGAGCCATATTTATAGCACTGCAAGCCTTCTTCAAGAAAACAGAAAGGGAGGAAATTAAGAACTTAATGGGACATCTCAAGCAACTGGAGAAGGAAGAACTTTCCAACCCTAAACCCAGCAGAAGAAAAAAAAAAAATAACCAAAATAAGAGCAGAATTAAATGAAATTGAAAACAAACAAATTATGAAACAGATCAATAAATCAAAAAGTTGTTTTTTTGAAAAGGTCAATAAGATAGATAAAACTTTGGCTAACTTAACTAGGAAAAAAAGAGTAAAATTTCTAATTTCTTCAGTCAGAAATGGTAAAGACGAAATAACAACAGACCCCTCAGAAATCCAAAAAACACTCAATGAATACTACAAGAAACTGTACTCTCAGAAATATGAAAATATGAAGGAAATTGACCAATACTTGGAAGCACACCACCTACCAAGACTTAGCCAGAACCAAGTGGAAATGTTAAACAGGCCTATATCAAGTTCTGAAATAGCATCAACAAAACAAAATCTCCCTAAAAAGAAAAGCCCTGCACCAGATGGCTTCACGTCACAATTCTACCAAACCTTTAAAGAGGAACTAGAACCCATATTACTAACCCTCTTCCAAAATATAGAAAAAGTAGGAATACTACCCAATACATTCTTTGAAGCAAACATCACCTTGACCCCTAAACCAGGGAAAGAACCAACAAGAAAATAAAATTATAGACCAATATAACTAATGAATATTGAAGCAAAAATATTCAACAAGGTCCTAGCAAACAGAATCCAACAACACATCAAACAATTTATACACCATGACCAAATGGGCTTTATCCCAGGATCTCAAGGCTGGTTCCATATGCGTAAATCTATAAATGTAATTCAGCACACACACAAACAAATTAAAAAATAAAGACCATATGATTCTCTTGATGCAGAAAAAGCTTTTGACAATATCCAGCATCCCTTCATGATCAGAACACGTAAAAAAATTGGTATAGAAGGGACATTTCTTAAACTGATTGAGGCCATCTACAGCAAGCCCACAGCCAATATCGTATTGAATGGAGTTCAAACGAAGTCATTTCCACTTAGATCAGGAACCAGGCAAGGTTGCCCCTTATCTCCTCAGCTTTTCAACATCTCAATGGAAGTTTTAGCCATTGCAATCAGGGAAGAAAAGGCGATCGAGGGTATCCACATAGGGTCAGAAGTGACCAAACTTTCACTCTTTGCTATGATATGATTGTATATCTGGAAAACACCAGGGATTCTACTACAAAACATTTAGAAGTGATCAAGGAATACAGCAATGTCTCAGGCTAGAAAATCAACACCCATCAATCTGTAGCCTTTATATACACCAACAATAGTGAAGCCGAAAAAACAATCAAGGACTCTATTCCTTTCACAGTAGTACCAAAGAAGATGAAATATTTGGGAGCTTCACTTGTACCCTTGTAAGATGCACCGTAAGTGCATAATCACCCTCCCTCCACACTTCCTCCTCCCTCCCTTCCCCTCCCTTGGCCCTTTCCCCATTTCTTGTGCTATAACTGGGTTTTAGCCTTAGGCCATGTAGGCTATGTTAAATAGTTCAATGAAAATATTTCAGATTGTATATAAAGTCAGCACATTGTACCCCATGATTGCACCAATGTACACAATTATGATTTAATAAAAATTAAAATTAAAAAAAGAAATATTTCTGAGTTTACCTAACAAAGGATGTGAAAGATCTTTATAAAGAGAACTTTGAAACTTTAAGAAAAGAAATAGCTGAAAGTGTTAACAAATAGAAAAACATACCATGCTCATGGCTGGGAAGAATCAATATTGTTAAAATCTCTATACTACCCAAAGCAATATATAATTTTAATGCAATTCCCATTAAAGCTCCATTGTCATTTCATATTTTAAAGATCTTGAAAAAATAATACTTCGTTTCATATGGAATCAGAAAAAACCTCGAATAGCCAAGACATTACGCAGAAATAAAAACAGAGCAGGAGGAATCTCACGCTACCAGACCTGAGACTCTACTATAAATCGATAGTGATCAAAACAGCACGGTACTGGCACAAAAACAAAGAGGTAGATGTTCGGATCAGAAGAGAGAACCAAGAGATGAATTTAGTGACTTACCGTTACTTGATCTTTGACAAGCCAAGCAAAAATATTCAGTGGGGAAAAGACTCTCTATTTAACTAATGGTGCTGGGTGAACTGGCTAGCGACCTGTAAAAGGCTGAAACTGAACCCACACCTCTCAGCATTAGTTAAGATAGACTCTCACTGGATTAAAGGCTTAAGCTTAAGACATGAAACTATAAAAATTGTAGAACAAAGTGCAGGGAAAACTGTTGAAGGAATCAGCTTGGGTGAACATTTTATGAGCAGGACTCCCCAGACAATTGAAGCAGTATCAAAGATACACTACTTGGACCTGATCAAGTTAAAAAGCTTCTGTACAGCCAAGAACATAGTAAGTTTAGCAAGCAGACCATCCTCAGAATGGGAGAAAATATTTGCAGGTTATGCCTCCGAGAAAGGTTTTAATAACCAGAATCCACAGAGAACTCAAACGTATTAGCAAGAAAAGAACAAGCGATCCCATCTCAGGATGGGCAAAAGACTTGAAGAGAGACTTCTCTAAAGAAGACAGGCACATAGCCTACAGACACATGAAAAAATGCTCACCATCCTAAATCATCAGAGAAATGTTAATCAAAACTACTTTGAGATATCACCTAACTCCAGTAAGATTAGCCCACATAACAAAATCCCAAAACCAGAGATCTTGGCGTGAATGTGGAGAAAAGGGTACGCTTCTACACTGACGGTGGCAATGCACACTAATACGTTCCTTTTGGAAGTATGTTTGGAGAATACTTAGAGATCTAAAAATAGACCTGCCATTCCATCCTATAATTCTTTTACTAGATATACACCCAGGAGACCAAAAATTACATTATAATAAAGACATCTGTACCAGAATGTTCATTGCAGCCCGATTCATAATTGCTAAGTCATGGAAGAAACCTAAGTGACCATCGATCCACAGATGGATTAATAAATTGTGGTACATGTATACCATGGAATATTATGCAGCCTTAAAGAAAGATGGAGACTTTACTTCTTTCCTGTTTACATGGATGGAGCTGGAACATATTCTTCTTAGCAAAGTATCTCAGGAATGGAAGAAAAAGTATCCAGTGTACTCAGCCCTACTATGAAGCTAATTTATAGCTGTCATATGAAGGATATAACCCAACTTTAACACAAGAATATGGGGAAAGGGGCAGGGTTGGGAGGGGAGGGGTGAGGTTGGGTTGGAGGGAGGGTAATTGGTGGTGCCACACCTACGGTGCATCGTAGAAGGGTACAGGCAAACCATACTAAATGCAGAATACAAATGTCTTCATATAATAACTGAGAAAATGCCAGGAAGGCTATGTTAATCAGTTTGATGAAAATAGTTAAGATTGTATATGAAACCAGCACATTGTACCCCTTGATTGCACTATTGTATACAGCTATGATTTAATTATAAAGATAATAAAATGAAATAAAATAAAAAAATAAACAAAAATAGATATGTATCCTGCATTCATTCAGTTTTCTGCACTTTCACCTTGGCCGTCATAACCCCAACTGTCATTTCCTTTCACAATGATCACTGTTTTGCCTCTCGTCTGACCTCATGGCTCTATTTGTGGAAATCTGCAGTTTCTCCTCCACGGGCAGGAATGATTATTTAAAACTGTGAATCAGATTCTTTTATTTTTTTTTTCTGCTTAAAACATCTCTGTCGTCTACTACTGAACAGTGAGAAGTTTCAAGTTCCTATCAAAATCTTTTTTAATTTTTGAGACTGAGTCTCACTCTGTCACCCAGGGGAGAGTGCTGTGGTGTCAACGTTTCACAGTAACCACAAACTCCTGGGTTCAAGTGATCCTCCTATCTCAGCTTCTGAGTCGTTGTGACTACAAGTATGCTCCACCATGCCTGGCTAGTTTTTTCTATTTTTAGTAGAGATGGGGTGTCACTCTTGCTCAGGCTGGTCTTGAACTCCTGAGCTCAGGCAGTCCACCTTCCTCAGCCTTCCAGAATGGTAGGATTACAGGTGTAAGCCACCACACCCAGCCCTTATCAAAATCTTCAAGATATTCTTCCAGTGGTTCTCAACCATCCTAATGCCACAATGTATTTTCATTGTTGAAAGGAAACAAGGTTGAGAACTGCTGAACTGAACTGACCTGAACCACTGAACTTCGTCCCCTTCATGGCTCCCTGTTCAGTGGTGGGTTTGGCTAGCTACTTCTCACCACTTAGGAATCAATTTAGTTGTATCCCTCCATCGAGGCCTTTGTGCCTTCATGACTACTTGTCCCCCATCCACCTATTCATTGTCCCTCTTTCCTGAAAGTTCATTTTCACTCATATAAAGCATTAATTTTGTAATTTTTATTTTCATCTATCCAATCACCAGAAGGCAAGTTCCACGAGGGCAGGAATATCTTTGACTTATTATTCACTGTGTCTTCACAGTCTGGCCCAGGACTCGGCACTGAGAAAATGTTCAATCACTGTTCATTGAGTGAATCAATAGCACATATTTCTTGTAATGAAAATTACTTATTTAACTGTTTTCTGCCCTGTCACACACTTTATACTCTTTAAGGAAAGAATCAGAGAAGATTCAATATTGTCTTGATACAATGACCCAGTAGATTGCAATTTTTTGCTCTTTATTGATTGATTAACTCAGTTGCTTGTGATACAAACCTTATCCATCATTTTGTCCACAAATTTGCACTAGGCGATTGTTACTTGACAAATATTTTTGAATGAATAGAGAAGTGAATAGACAAAAGAAGTTTTAATTTAAGCAAAGATGTTTTTTAAAGAAGGGGAAACAAAAAAGAGTCCTGTAGGAAAATATTTCAGGGATCTATACATTCTACGGTCCTATCCTGGAAACTCATATTGCAGATAATCTTAGTTGTGCCTGTAAAATTGGAATTAATTCAGACTCCTAAACTTTTTATATGCAACATTTCTTCTTTTTTCAGATTAATATATAAGGGTACATAAAATTAAGTACATTGTTTGTGCATTTGTTAGGAAATGTGTGAGTTGCATTTGAGTGATTTACCCAGGAGGTGTGCCATATACACGTGCATTGTATCTGTTAGGTAGGGACATCCTGATCCTATTCCTCCTCTTACCCCTTCCCCTTTCTTGAATTTAATTGTGTAACATTCCTTCTTAGGTAAATTTTAACTTCTGAGAAAGATGCTTTGCAAAAACTATTGAGAATACAAAACACTTGAAGAAGATGCTGATTTAAATATTGGCTCTGCCAATTACTGTTCATAAGAGTTTAAGTAAGTTATTTAATCTCTTTGCACCTTGCTCTTCTCATCTTTGCTATGGGCATAATTATGGCTTCCTTTCAGGCTTAGCACAGTAATGAGATGGCGTAGGTGTTAGCATTGCCCAGAGCAATGTGTGAGTATAGTATAAATTGGTTTTCCTATGTGTTGTTTTCTTTTATTATAACCATGGAGGAGACTTGGCTGTGACTCAAAATTCCCTTGCTTGTGCCAGCTGTTTTCCAGAGTCAAGAATCATTTGATAGTCATTTTTGACCATATATATACCCACAGACGTCAAAGCACAATTCTTCAGTCATCTCTGGCACTGCAGATGGCCATGAAACCTTTTGTGCCATGGAGACTGAGTCATTCTTGGAAACCATACAGAAGGAAATGGCCATCTGCTATCTAATATACACATTTTATGCTGATAGAAAATACTTAATCTTCTCAACATATTTTTGGTCTTGATGAATCTTTGTAACATATTTTTTTCAATGTTCTAGAAAGAAGATCACCAGGATGATATTTTCAACATAATAATAACTTGCATTCATAGCCCCATAAACTATTTTTTTTCGTTTTTTGCATTTTTTGGCCGGGGCTGGGGTTGAACCCACCACTCCCAGTATACGGGGCCAGTGCCCTACTCCTTGAGCCACAGGTGCTGCCCCCCAATA
The DNA here is from genome assembly GCA_963574655.1 of Perodicticus potto. NCBI lineage: Eukaryota > Metazoa > Chordata > Mammalia > Primates > Lorisidae > Perodicticus > Perodicticus potto. The sequence continues at coordinate 6,132 of CAUYRH010096448.1, forward strand.
AACTACTTCTACTACAGAGCTACTTCATTTATTTCAAATGACATTTATGGAGCACCAATTATGCGTTAGTCCCTGGGGATGGAAGAGAAGTTCTGATGTGGAACCTAAACTCAAGAGATCTTATGAAAGTATACAGTGGCATGAACAGTGAATCCAGACTTGCTCCTATTTGACTCTGTCAGACAGATTAGATGTATATGATGGTCCGCATTTTAAGCAGAGAAAACTGAGTTAAATAATTTATTCAGAGACACATAATTTATCTGTCCTATATATTATTTCAATATGGAAACCTCACTGATGGGTACTAACAGGAGAAAATTATTCTGAAGAAATAAAACATCTATAATGATGTGTCCTTTTAAATAAATATATTTGTCTTATCTCTTATGGAGATGCTAGAACAAATTCTTTGCTGGATGTGCTACCAAGGCAAGATGTAGGATTATTATAGTTCATAGGATTTTAAGATAATTTGATTAAGGTTTTTAGAAGCATCTTAGATAATTTGATCCTTAGGGGGGGAAAGTGTTTATAGTATTAATATGGTCATAAGTTTTTCCTCTTGCCTATCTTCATAATTTTCCCTTTAAGATAGCCCTTACTTTAATTTATGTTATTTACTGTGTTTTAAATTACTTTGTCTTATTGAACACCAGAGAAATGATATTTCTTTCTAAGACCCTGCTCGTATGGGAACTCTTTTCCTGATTTCTTACAAAAGTTGGAAACTCATTTATGATCTCACAACATGGTGTAAACATTTCAACCACAACATTTTATTCTATGATATTACAATTGTTTCCTCTTATGTCTTTATTAAATATGCACTCCCAGACTTATTCATCATCATCACTATTGTCACAAACAATAAAAATAATGGCAGTGATGTGTTAAGCACTTATTACATGCCTATGTTGCAGGCTTTGCAAGAATTATCTTATTATAGGAACTCAGCTATTACTATATCAATTTTGCAAATGGAAACATCGAAATTTAGCCTAGTTTATACAAATGGGAACATCACATTTACAGAATTTAAATCCAGATAAGCCTGACTTTGGAATCCAGACACTCTTTAATTAATCTACCAAAGTCTATCTCTGTTCTTGATACTCATGCTTTTACTAAATATTTTTTGAATTGCCTTAAAAATTAAACTAAGAGTTCACATGGGGAGTACTTTGGTCTAGCTACAATCAAATAAGTGCACATTGCAAATTAGTGAGGTCCAGATTAATGAGGCCTAGGCAGAGTTCTGGTGGTGGTGCTAGCAGATGCTATGATGAACTATTATTATAGCTAATAATAATCATAATTATAGTAATTACATTCTGAACTATGTGTCTTGGTTACATAATTTTCTCTGACTCAGCATAGGGCACTAACCTGTTCAAAGATATGGTATTATCTGCTGCTTATAGGTTGCAGTTATTTTAGACAAATTAAATAGTTGAAGAAAAACTAAAAGTATTGCATCCAACTCTATTTTTTTTTGTGACCTGAAGTGAAATAAAACCAATAAAGAAAATGTCTCATTAGTAATTGTTAAACCATGTCTAAGAACCATTCTGTCCAGAGAAGACACATTTACATTTATTTAGCGCCTACTATACGCTAAAGGATTTGTCTCATTCAATTCTCTAAGAGACTGAGAGGGCTAGAAATTATGACTGTTAATGTGCAAGAAGAGGAATATATGACTTAAAAGTAAACAGATTGTAATGTCCGCCGGAAAGGGACCACAGTAGTAAGCATGCGTGGCAGGAGTACGGCAGTGATGTAGAGCACAGAAAATATCCTTGTACCTCTCTGATGGTGGTTGTTTTGATACTAAGTGGAATTTCTTAGTCGTTTATGTATGTGGTTGTATTTTTTTTTTCTTTTTCTTTATTCTAAGCTGATTATAAGCTTTCTGAAGTCAGGGAATATATCTTCAGTGACTACATCTAAAATAGGATTTTATTATATATGTGACTGACTTTGTAAGATTTCTACAGTCACACAATGCAATTTAAAATATTCAGAGAACCCTTACTATGTACAAGTCCCTGTCCTAAGCACTGGATTAATTGCTTTTCTTCTCTTTTGTTTGTTTGTTTGTTTACATGGCATACATTAATAGCTTATAGAAGAGTGGGGGATCAGTTATAATCTACTCCTCTCTCTTGTTCTTCCCCAATTCTGATCCCACCCCTCTTGCATTCTATAGCTTAGTCACAGCAGATTGCTTATTAGTTCATAAATATGCAGCACTTCTCGAAGCTTTCAAACAAGGAACATGTGTCATCTGGAATGTTTTCCATAGCATTGTAAATTTGACATTAACCATACTAAGTCTTCCACAATTAGATTAGAAAGCTTTCCCCTAGTCAGCTTCCCTCATCACCACGCTGGTGCACAGTAGGCTCATGTCACACTCTATGTGTGTGCATACACTTCCCATCGCACCCTCTTCCTATTACTACTTGAAAAAGAGTGGCTGTCGAAATAAGGGTTCATTTTCCTGGCATGTGTGAAAAATTGGGCAGGGAAAGAACAGCCAGCTGCAGATCCACCCAGAATGCTCTCAGCTACCATCTCATAACTGAAAAGTGTCACTCTGAGGGGAAATGGCCACTCAAAGCAGCACTGTTGCCGGCTAGTGTTTGTCAAGCTCCATTTTGCTATTTTTCACCCTAGTTCCTGCTGAACTTTTCCCCTTCCTTCTGATAGCTTCTCTGCTTCTTACCAGCACCATGGGGAATCAACGTGGCTACTTTATTATTGAAATATGATGGCTGGGCTTTCTTTTCTTTTTGCTTTCTTTTTCTTGGGAGGACAAAAAATGACCATGGAGTACAAACCAAAAAAATAAAAGACAAGAAAAGATTTGATTCAATCATGATATTCCCGGGATAGCAATAATTTGTTTTTAAGCACAGAACTATACGTGATTTATTTCTCATAATAACCTGTAATATAGAATTTTTTTTCTAAGTTTCTTTTTGTTTATTGTCTTGGTGATAGGGGTTAATATAATCATCTAGCTGAAAGGGGCAAGGGAGGCTGGGACCATTAAGCCAATAGGAAGCCAAGAGCTTTGTGACTTTATTCTTCAAAGCCCAAGAATGCAACAGACATCTGTCTACATACTTTTCTAGGAGAAGCCATTGTCTGCTTTGCTTGAAATCAGCTTTGACTTTTTCTTTCTCACGTCTTGCCCTAAAACATAACATGGGTCCCTTGGTTTCTCCTAATAGAAGGAAGCAGACTTGGACTCAGTCTTTGTTCCCTAATTTTCTAGTCAGATGACCCTAAGTAAGTTTTTTTTCTTTCCTTTTTAATATCTCCCAGCCTTTCCCTTTTCTCATTTTGAAAACAATGCCTAGCTCACAGGGAAATCTATATCTCAGAGGGTTGCTTAAAGTGTCAGGTAAAATAATAAATGTTAATATATTTAGCAAGACTAAGTATTAAACTAAGTGTTTAAGATCTTTTTATTCATTATTAATCAATGTTTTCCATGATTATGGATGCTGCTGACTCCAAGTTACATGTCTTAGCAGGACCAGAGAAAGAACATCCAGGCAAATACTTATTCTAACCTTAGTCCCTGCACTTCAGCTACTGAGTCTCATTATTCTTCCAAAATAGATACGTGGTTGTAGCCAAACTGCTGTCCTTACAGAAAATTAAAAATCTCATGAATTCTTCTACCTTTAATATTTGTTCACATCACTTGCGCCTCCTACTATACCCCCTTTAGATTTTGTCTTTACTTAAATTATACCAACCCTTACACACCCATGGGTGATAAACACCACCTATGTCAGTTTTCTTTTCTTTTCTCTCATAGTCTTTCTGGATTATTCTCCTCTCAAAGTGCCAACTTAATCCTTTCCTAATCATCTGTAATATAAACAGGTGGATTTAGTATTTGTCCTAAATACTAAAGTATTTGTACTAAATACAAATACTAAGTATTTGTACTAAATACTTTGTCCTTTTGTATTATTAATTATCTCTGCATATGTCAAAGCCCTTCATCATCAACCAAACAAAACATCCTGGGCATAACTCTCTCAACTCTTTGGTAATGATGGAGATGATAGTCACAACGACAGTGGTGTTTATGATGATGGTGGAAGTGGTGGTGATGACTATAATGATGCTGTTGCTGACGATTATCATAATGATTCTGAAACCTGCCAGCTTTAAGCCTTGAGGGGTAATGGATCAGTATAAGTCTAGGGAGTTCATATATTCACAGAAAGGATAGTTAAGAGATTGCTCAGTTCATGTAGGAAGAGGGAATATGGAGGATCCAGACAATGAATTTAAGGTCAGAGACTGTGTAACCTATTGGACTCTCAAGTAAAGGATATTTACGCTGTTTCCAACACAGACTGACAGAAATGAGAAGTCAGAAGGGACCAGATAAAAGAGCGGCTGGGAGTTTAAGGCTGAGAATTGAAGCAGGTCTCTGCAATAAATCTGGAATGAGAAGTGTGATTTGAGATGGCATCTCTTAGCTTCAGAGTGGTAAGTATGGATTTGGGAAGTGGACAGGACTGTGCCACGTCCTTGTTTTACCTCTTACCCACCACATGACCTTGGTTACTTAATGCATCTCAGTGTGTGCTTCTTCTGTTTAATGGGGTAATATGTCTCAGAACTGTTGTACAGATTAAAAGAATTAATGTTTGCAAGGTGCTTCTTACCGTTCTTGGCACATTGTAAATTTTCAATTATGGTAGACAAATATAATAAGAATAATTGAGTGGATGGGGTGGCATAATGAGATACTGCAGCTGGTGCTCAAGAGAGGCAGCAGAACTTCGTTTTAAGAGAGAGATAATGGTTTATAGCAGGATGTTGGGGAACTGGGAGACACAGGGCCTCATTTTTGACCATTGGCTAAGAGAGTGTCAGTACCATAATTGAATGGGCTGAGACAGACAGCAGGAATTTAGATCTGTCATTAAGTTGAAGTGCTAGGCAAGGAGAGACTGAGGCAGCATCCCAGGCATACAAATGGGATCAAGACAGCAGAGAAAATCAGGAAAAAATTACTGTGCACACACAGGTTTTGGGAGTGTTCCCTAAGCACCAGATACCAGGTGGATATTTAAAGCAGCAGGATTCATTCCATACCACACACACTGATGGGCCTGAGGCTGGTGTGCCATCTGCCTTTGTCAGGCTGACTCAGGGGCTCTGGCAAGGTAGCAGTGATGCCAACTGCAATGCCTCAGTGAAGTCGGGGTGTCCAGCCTGAAGAGGAAAATTATGTAGATGTATAGTCAAAGAACCCAGCCAGTTCTGTCCCTGGGGTTTGAAGACAGATCTGAGGGTCCTTGGAGAAGTGAAATAGAAATATCTAGATAAGGAATTCACATATGGCATGGAGGAGGCACATGAGGACGATGCACTTCAAACCCGCTGAGTGGGTCTTAGGATCTTACATTGAATCCAGACAGGCATTAGTTGTGCAATCCTAAAAAAGCAGCATTCGCCTTCCAGACCCACTTTTTCTTCACTTACAATATTAACAAAAGTCAATGTCACTTATTGAGCAATGAACAGGTGTAAGGCTTCTATCACTAAAGGCCATAAGGGCATTATCTTAATTTAACCAGGTAACAACTCAGGAGAGACCAAACCTTATTTTCTCTATCCTCAGATGAGCCTGGTGGAAGCTAGAGAAGATTTTTAGCTAAAGAAGCTTCACAGAGCCCAGAAGGCTGGAGCCTGTATTTCAATCTGGCTCTGTTGGACTCTAGATGCTAAAATGTTAATTACTACACTATAGCAGAATCCAACTTTGTATGAATTTTTTTTTTTTTTTTTTGCAGGAATATGGCTAGTGACACCTAGTAGGTGTTTAGGGTGCTTTTCTTAAGTGAGCTTAAAAAGATGACATATTAAGTAGAGAACCAAGATTAGCACATCAGACTCCAGTCCTTGTTGTTGGACTTTCCATGAATCCAGTGCTGATGTGAGTGTTTCCTGTAGATTTTACTGATGCTTTTCTTTATCCTAGGATTTCTCAGTGGAGTTTCTCTTGATGTTTTAATTCCTTATTGTGCGGGCCTGACTGTGCATTGTAGAGTATTTTGTACCATCCCTGGATAACAGTAGTACCCACCTTTACCCTAAGCTGAGACAAGATTGATGGGAGGGGGGAAGGGCATTTGTTGGGATCTCACCTAATGTGCACAATGCAAGGACATGTTTCAATATAACTAAGAGTAAATTATAAGTGTCTTACCACAAAAAAAAAAATAAGTAAGTGAGGTGATTTTTATGTTAATAACTTTGATTTAAGCATTCCACATTGTATATCAAATCATCACATTGTACCCCACAAATGTATAGTTATGATTTAATTCACAACTAAATTAAAAAAATGTCTCCCAATATATCAAATGCCCCTCAGGAGCGAGGGTGATAATATCTTTTCCTAATTTATAAGCTCCTCTAGCACCAGAAAAAAAGTCCGGTTGAGTAGACTGGTCTTGAGAGACAATTCAGGCATGACAGGGGCGGGTAGTTTGTTACCACAGTGCAAAGAGCATGCCAAGCCCTTTTATGGTGTTTGGTATGAGACTCTAAAACCACACAAAGTTGGATTCTTCTTTTGGGTGTAGTTGTGTTCCTTTAGCACTGACATGGCAGGGAATAGTGAGGAACCTGGTTAGTCTAATAAGAATTCAAATCCCATCTCCACCATTTGCTCCCTCTGTGAACTTGGCCAAGTTCCCTAACCTCTCAGAGCCTCATTTGCCTTGTCTGTAAAAAATAAGGATATTATGTATAACAGAATTTATGTCAAGAAGTAATCTGCAAAATGTAGTTAATGGCGAGATTTCATCTCATAAGGATGCAGCAATTTAATCTTTGTAAATTACAGTGGCAAAAAGAAAAAAATAAGCAGAATAAATGAAAACTGTTACTTCTAGCAACGTCTGGCCCTTTTCTATAATCTCTTGCATTTTCTTCTCACTGACTGGGCTGCTAATGTGATTAGACAGTTAGGTCTTTTGAACCAAGGCCATATCTAAGCAGTTTGCTACTGAGTCTCTAATTCCTAGGGCTGTGCTTGGAACATAATAGGTGTTCAGTAAATAGCTGATGAATGAAGAAATGGATTTAATAACAAAGCAATATTCTAAGAAGAATCAAAGGCTATGAGTATAATTAAGCCTTCATTGTTTCAAAAACATTGGTTGTAATAACAGTAATTGCCAGCAAGTGGAATGGGAGGAAAAATAATATACATTTCAAGAAGTAAGGAAGGATGAACTCCACAGAGAGGTTATCTTTCCAAACTGGCTAGAAGTTAATTTGAATTTGAAAGTTGAGTTAACTGGTTTTCTCCTTACCTGAACACCAAGTAGATCTTTATTAAAACATACACTTCCAGGAGCAGAGGAATAATGCCCTGCCTGCTAAAGTGTCACTCCCATGCAGGAGAACAAAGGTGGTCCCACCTGGATAGGGACCACCCTATTATTCAAATGATTGAATAAATTCAATTATTTCCACCAGCTGAAGAGAACTAAAAAGGGATGCAGGACATAGGCGGAAAAAAGGATGATTCCATCTCTAGAGATCTGACCAGGCTTTGTAGGAAAGGTGGCATCTGACCTGAGCTTTGTGGCATCTGACCTGAGCTTTTGTCCAGATTTGAGAGAGGGATCCATACAGTTTAGAATAGGGAGAAAGCCTAGTAACTAAATTTACATATTTATAACAAACAAAGATTATAAATCACACTCCTGCCAACCACTTCCTAGGTATGTAATGTTATTCTTATTTTACTTTATTTTTAACTTCCCTTGACGTTCCAGTTTTCTTACCTAACAGATGGGTAAAATAATACCATATCCTTCATAAGGTAATTGTAAGCATTACATAAGATAAATGCATAAAATCATTTGGCATGGTTCCTGGCACACGATAAGTATGAAATGCAAGCAGCTGCTATTATTGATGTTATTATTATCCTTGAGTTTGCATTCCAGGACATAAAACAACATAAACTTGGGGTGTAAAGAGGCTATAAACTGTGTAAGTTAGGAGCTAGTACTGTTTTTGAGAAAACATAGGGGGAGATTTCAATGGAAATGTAGGTAGGAGTGAAACTGATGAAGACATGGAATGTGCTTCTGCAGATGTGGGGCATCAATGATAAGGGTGAGGAAATAGAGACATTTTTGGTTTTCTATCAATTGGAGGGTTTATTTAGGCATGAAGTGGCCTTTCAATCCCTGTAAATCAATTCATATAGGTAACCTGGCCCAAATTATCCGTCTGAGAAGGAAATGTTGCTTGTGGCAGGATTTATTCCCTAGCCAATCTTCTCCATTTTCCTGCCAAAATGAGGGCCTCTGTTATTGTGTGATGGAAAGAGAATGCCACATGTAATTAGAGGGAATGAGCAGAGAGGAAGGGAAAAGGCGGTGAGCACGCCACCGTGCTGGCGGAAGTCTCCCAGGAACAGAAGGTGATGCGTTGTGACAGATGCCTCTGTTATGTTGTTTGTTAAACACTGCGTGGCTGCATTTCACAACATTTCTGACTCTGCCCCTGCGTTCCCTGGGTATTTTGGCAGCAGAGAATGGAAACTATTGGGCTTGGGGACAAGGAGTTGGGGGAGGTGTACGGAGAGCAAGGAGTGGCCAGATTTACTGACACAGTAAGATTCAGGTTCAAAGGCACCTTCGCTCAAATATACCACCTTCACAATTACTGCTTATATTGGGGTCTCTGCATCACTGCATGAGAGGCATATTCATGATATCCAATTAAATTCAAATCAAATGAATATTTGAAGACCTGCAATGTGCCTAAGTTAGATCTGGGGATAGAAACAGGATAGAACCCTGTTCCACAAGGGTCTCAAGGATTCATGTTCTGGTGAAAATGCTTAGGTAAACACGTATCAGACACACATATGTGCAGACATATACTCACATTCAGAAAAGAAATTGAGGCGCAATTAGTTTAAAAATAGAATTTATTCAAGTTCTGGTCCTCAAAAAAAAGAGGGGACCAGGGATCACCAAGAGGAGTAAGCATAATTCCAGGTGAACAGTGAAGGTAGAGTGGAGTTTCCGTAGGTGGGAGATGCACAAAGCACAAGGCGCGGGAATCACAAGAACAAAGAAACAGAAAAATGCGTGGAGACAAGTGGAGACTTCTACTGATCTGGAGCACTAATTGTGAAGAAGTGAAGAATGTGAAGAGGGCAGAATGGGAGATCAGGAGTTTTGCCAGTACTATGGAGGTCCTTTAAAGGGAGAGAGAGAATGACGTGAGGAGAGAGAGAGAGAAAGAGAAAGAGAGAGAGAAGCTATGGAGGGATTGCTGAATATTTGTGTGACACTGCAGGTTGTACTTCAAGGTGTTGTTAAAAATTCTCAATAAAATGCACCCTCAAGTGAGAGCTATTACACCAAAGTGGTGACCTAACTGCTGTCTAGGATCCCTTCTGCTCTGAACTCTAATACAGAGCCCAGCATCTGGAGCATCTGTGCTTTGTCCAGGGCAGCGGAAAGGTAAATGAACATTCAGGCTGCAGTAAGTTTCAGGATAAAGAGCTGGAGCTGAAGCCTTTTCTGCTGTTTTCCAGGACAGAATCTGAAGGCCAATACTATAGAATTTTGTCTCGAAGATGTAAATCTTGGGAGGAAGTGTCTTTAGAGATCTTGAACCTATCTATGGAAGGGCAGCGTCAAGGTCATGTGTATGTGCTTGATCTTGCAAGTCCAGGGAAAGAAGTCAGGACTGAGCAGTGATTAGCAACTCATTGCATTTTTTTTTTTTTACAGTTGATGAAAGTTTTATTACAGAATTTGAACAATATTTGGAGAAATAACAAATATTTGGTAAAATAACAAATGTCAAATCAAATATCTAAACATTTCTGAATTTATAAGAAATTTATAGTTTTCACAAGGTACCTTCAGGAATCTAATAAAATTTCAGAAACACTGGACAATGATGTAACTCAGAAACTGTTAACTAAAGCGGTTGATACTTGCTTTGTTGGACAAACCTTTATTTTTGGAGTGACGGTAATTGGGATTAGCTTTCTTCCTAGTATGTTAACATTTTCATTCAATTATTTGAATTTTCTAAATAGTGTTTAGGAGTTATATAAGTGTGAAGACCTACATTCTTGTTACAGGCAGAGGAGACTAGGTGAAGGAATAATCTTGGTCTTCAGGTTCCGAAATGGAATTCTCCAAGTGCAGTCCTGTTGAACCTCAGAGATAAGCAGCATTTAACCTTTTTTTTTTTTTTTTGGTAGAGACAAAGTCTCATTTTGTTGCCCTCAGTAGACAAGGTGTTACACGGCTCACAGCAACCTCCAATTGCTGGGCTCAGGCGATTCTCTAGCCTCAGCCTCCCGAGCAGCTAGGACTACAGGCATCTGCCACAATGCCCCGTTATTTTTGTTGTCGTTGTTGCAGTCCGGCAGGGGCGGGGTTTGAACCCACCACCCTCAGTATGGGGCTGGCATCCTACCCACTGAGCAACAGGTGCCGTCCACAACATTTAATTTTCTATTACTATTGGGATTACCACATAGGGCCTGGGGAACCTGTGTCCTTCCAGGTCCTGGATTCCAGCCTTTTGGCTAAATCTAAATTTTACAGAAGAAATCCTTTTAATAAAGGGATTTGTTCTGTGAAGTTTGGATTTGGTGAGCTAACAAATAAAATCAGCCACACATCTTGAAAAATACACAGACAGGGAAAGATGTTCTAACAGAAGAGGCATTCAGAGTAATAGAGCTGTGAAACAAATAAATTTGAAGACCCAGCAGAAACAATAACCTTGATAATAATAATAATAACCTCTAGGAAAACTCAAGAGCAGCACAAAATGCTTCCTGGAATAAAATTCATGACTTCCAAACTATAGAAACAAATCTGAAAGTAATAAGCAATAAAATCCGAGAGAGTACTATTTGTACTTGAATCAGTGATCTAAAGGAACGTATGCACATATATTTTTTAATTTGAAAAAAATACGTGTGAAAACACTTCCACTAAAACTGAGTCAGAGGAGATTCCACAAGACAGAGGAAGTCAAAAATAAGTGATAAAATGTGTGTGTGTGTGGTGCACGGATAGCTTGAAAGTTAAGTAATATAAGTGCCAAATGAGCATATTTAAACTAGAAAGACCACAGTAAAAAAGAAATACTAATATCAGACTGCAACTAATAATTCTAAGCTTTCTTATTGACACCTAGGAAATGGAGGTCAAGGATAGATGAAGAAGTAAAATAATTTCAGAGATCTCGTCCCAGTAAATCAGGGAGGAGGCGGACTAAGGAGAGAGAAATTGTTCTCAAATTTTGTTTTATTGAAATGGGAAGAAAAAGGAAAAATAATAGTCTCTCATTTTTAAATAAGGGACGAGACATCTGCAACTTCTGAGTTCAAGGAAGAGAAAAGTAAACATAAAAGAAGTGACATAGGGACTTTCCAGCTTACAGAAGTGAGAAAAGTGTTAATGACTCTGTGATCAAATTAGCCCACGTGACTGAGGGGAGAAAAATACGAAAATAACTAAAGAAAATATGAAGCAAATATACAGTAATATGGTTGGAATAATATTACACATATTAGTCATCATTACAAACATCAATAATTGTAGGATGAACTTAAGCCACAAAACACAGCTATACGCTATTTTTAAAAAGCCCATTTACAACCAAACCATAAAGAAAAGCTAAAAAGTAGTAGAACAGTGTAAGAGACATGATACAAATACGAACAACCAAAGGACCACAAACAAATTTCAATTAAACAATATTAGTATAAAATCTGGTAATGGGGATGATAATGGGAAGATGAGCCTGACTCCTGCGTGGGGATGACACGCAAATTTGTGAAGAGTTCCATATCTTTGAAGCCAGTAGATGATCTAATTCACACCCACATAGGGGAAAAACTCATTTCAAATCAAGTTGGGGGCAGGAGGAACGAAGTAGGGTGAAGAAAGAAGGGGATATTGGGGTGCTCTCACTGAATGGGCACAGTGTACGAGTGTGTGACACACTTTTTGGGTGCAGGACAAGAGGGATTCTCCCTAACGAATTCAAATATGGTGATTTGGTTGTACCCTCACATGAACCTGAAATTTAAAACAGGAAAAAAAGAGATTAGAGAAAACAGACTAATGCAATCATAAGGAAACTGGGAAAGGTGGTTGAGTGCAAGATAAATATCTAAAGGTCAGTATACTTTCTCTATACTGGCCACAGACACCATTTAAACAACAGAAAATTTTCATTAACATCAGAGACAAAAATGATATAATGGTCCTTAGTTTATTGACCAAATCATCATCATTGCCATAAAAATAGTAAGTAGATTTTAGTACTTACGATAAGTTTTGATCTTTACATTGATTTTATGATTAGTCATATGAGGCCAGTGTGAATAATTATTATTTAGTTTTTAAGAAATGAAGAATGTGAAGCTTAGAGAGATAAAGCAATCACCCAAGCTTGCATTGCTGGGAGGCGGTAGAGCCAGGACTCAAACCCCATGCTGATCTGATCGTTCCACAGCCAAAGGAATGTTTCTGGACTATACATCGCTATGACGAATAAATCAGAGACTACCTATAAAGTGTTCAACACACCCCTTCTCCATATGTGTCGAATAAAAGTATATTAGCAAAAGCAATGTTGAAAATCATTCAGTATTCACAATGATGTTGCGAGGGAGGTTAAATTATCTGCCGAGTTTGCACAGCTCTCTGGCAATGACGGAGTCAGCCTTACCTATGTCTCTTGGAGCCTGTGAAGACTTAGGTTTGCCCTCAACATAGGGGACCTTAGGTAATCCATTTAACCTCTCTATCTTAATCGAATAATCTGTACTTTTGAGAGTCATTACCCCAGCTCTATTTATCTCAAAGGAATGGTGTAAAGAAGGTGAAAGGGCTTTGAAATATTAACATCATAATACAAATGATTGCTGCTTCTTTCTCCCTTTGCAACTCAAGGTGATGGATACGATAGCCAGGTCACCATTACCTCCAACAGATAATCATTTCTGTCTAAGAGAACTGTGTACTTTGACATATCCTCCCATAATGGTTTCATAAAGTGTTTAATTTTCCTGAAAATGGGTTTTTATCTGCCTGGTGAATGGTTCTTCTTTCCTATTTTACAACATTAATGCAAACAAAAAAAAAAGGCAGAGCAAATTATTTTTGTCATTTTGGAGGATGAGGGGGTAGATACCAGGCACCAGGAGATAATGGGCATCTTCATAATTTTGTTGTGAATTGTGACTTAAACGGAGACAAGAATCTGTATCTGCCAAATTCCAAGACTGCATGAATTCTTGCATGGAGAAAAGTGATTTCAGAAGTCACCCAAGACATAACTCACTCTTAGTCTGCCAAGGAAGGTTTCTCTACCACTACCGGGCCAACTATCTCTCCTGCGGCCTCAGGTCCCAGTTCATCCCTCCCTCCCCTTGTACATTCTGTATATGTTTTTTCTTTTTTTTTTTTTAGGCCCACCTTATTTAATTAATTCTTTTTTTAAATTAATTTATTTTTTTATTATTAAATCATAGCTGCATACATTAGTGTAATCAAGGGGTACACTGTGCTGGTTTCATATGTTTTTTTCTGCCACTGTTTTACAGCTTCTTAAAGTGTCATCTTCAACTTCTCCCATTTAAGTACTCACCTCACTCATCAGGAACTGTTTCAAAAGCTACAGCTTCCCCAAAACTTTCTCTTGATTTGGTATAATATTTTTCATTTCCTTCAGATGCATTTTAGTTTCATTGATGGCATATTTTCTGTTTTCCATGACAAAAATCATCTTTTTTTCCCAATTTAAAAATACAATAATAAAATATGTCCATTGTAAAGTACGTAAGCAATATATAATTAGAGTAAAAGTGAAAGTGCTATTATCACTACTTATATCCCACTTTCCTCTACTGGAGTACCCTGTTTTTATTTTTTAGTTTATAGTTTTGCAAATTTTTTTATATGCATTTAAATGCTCCACTTAGTCTGAGGGTACTTTGAAGTGAAAACCACTATTCCGGCCATAGATGTATTGTCAAGTAATAACAAAAGCTATCAAGAAAAAAAAAAGCAAGATGAGGGGATTGAGTTGATAAGAACAGATTCTACGTGTGAAGGCAACACCTACCTAACAGAAGCAGAAATCTTGGAAGTGAGCAAGAGAAAGAAGCAATTGGGATCTTAATGAATCAGAAAATGCTTTATGGGGCTGACAGCTACCAGTATACAGAAAGAGCAGGGTCAGTGAGATGTCAAGTGTGTGCCCTGCAGGTTGCAGGTACATGGTAAGCAGACACAGAAGAGCAGGTGTACAGAGTGAAGAGAGTATGGTGAAGCAACTTTCTCCGTGTCTCCCCATCTCATCTTCTGTCAAGTCCTGACTTCTCTAACTCAATACTACTTCTTGGTGTCTTCATTTACTTGATGGCCTCCTACCCTAGAACAGGAGTTTACCTTCTGGTTGTGGTAGTGTTTACTCCTAAACATACCTCACGTACATATACACACTCGTGCACACGTATACACATGTGCATACACACACATGCACACACACATAACATAATTATTTCAGCTCTGTTTTGTTATTGACATTCATTGCAAAATAATATACTCATAATGTATGTCATTAATATTTCTTTTCTTTTTCTTTTTCTATTTTTTGTAAAAGCTACTGATTTTTTATTGAGGAAGCTGAAGATATAATTCTCTGACATCACTCCTAAATTCACCCTCCCCACTCTCCCCAACAAATACACATGTATTCCCACTATATTCATTATTCCATTCAGATATATTACTATACAGAAATGTTTTTATTCCTTGACTCTATAAAAAGTATTTACAGCTGAGTCATGTAGTTTACTGACTTCCCCCTGAGACTGGGTAATAATTAAACAACAGAAACTTATTTCTCTAGTTGTGGTATTTGGCAAGTTCAAGATCTATGTTTAGTGTCTACTGAGGGCCTGAGTCTCTGCTTTCAAGATGGCACCTCAATCATGGCTGCATCCTTC
The DNA here is from genome assembly GCA_963574655.1 of Perodicticus potto. NCBI lineage: Eukaryota > Metazoa > Chordata > Mammalia > Primates > Lorisidae > Perodicticus > Perodicticus potto. The sequence continues at coordinate 21,208 of CAUYRH010096448.1, forward strand.
AGATGGGAGGAGCACAGTGTCCTCACATGGCAGAAGGGAGGGAAAGGCCATAAGGGCATAGCCAGTTCCTTCCAGCCATTTTATAAGGCACTTATCTATCTGAGGATGAGCCACCATGGCCTAATCCCCTCTGAAGGCCTCACTTTTTTTTTTCTTTTTTTTTTTTTTTTTTTTGCAGTTTTTGGCAGGGACTGGGTTTGAACCTGTCACCTCTGGCATATGGGGCCGGTGCCCTATTCCTTTGAGCCACAGGCCTCACTTTTTAATATTGTTGCATTGGGGAGGAAATTTCCACACCAATATAATCACACTGTGATTACATTTTTTATTTTCTAATAATTTTCTTCCTCCTGGAATCCCATTTGCTTCATTTTCAAACATTATTTTATTGTCAAGTTCTCCAACAAAAGTAACCACAGAACTTCTCTCATTCGTTTCAAACACTGTACTACATGCTGAGAAACATCAGCACACACCCTCCTCTGCCTCTGGGTCCTTCCTTCTGCTCAGGTCTGAACTTGGTCACTCTGCAGCAGGAATTCATAGATACTTTCTGGGCATCTTTTTATCAAAATTTAAAAATTGTCTTGTTCTTCCTTCTAGGTTGGATCTTCTGTTTCAGATTTTGTGTCTTCTCTTTCTTGAACCTTTGTATGGTTGGCTCATACCTTCCAATATTTTCTTGAATCCTTGAAGACTAAAGTTTTGAGATCTTGAGTGTTTAAAAAATGTCTTTTTTTATACAGTGACATTATAATAATAATGACATTATACGTTCATCCATGATAATGAATTATCATATCTAAAATTTTCCTTTTTGCTGAGAATAATTTTGTGCATAATTTTGATGGAATTCATCCATAGTTTTCTAATTACTATGTTGCTGATACCATTAAGATACTTAATCATTGAGGCGGCACCTGTGGCTCAAAGGAGTAGGGCACTGGCCCCATATGCCGGAGATGGCAGGTTCAAACTCCCCCCCAAAAAAAAACTACAAAAAAAAAAAAAAAAAAAAGGATACTTAATCATTGTGTGTATGATGAAGAAAGAATGAGCTTAGGAATGCTGCTTTTCCCTCTGGAAGGTTTTAGGGACATTTCATCTTCGCTGCATTCTGAAAATTTACTCACAGGTGCCTAGATATGAACATTTTCTTTTTATTATTGTTGTTCTTTAAATAAGAACTTGTTAGAATTCTTTAATCTAGTAAATAATGTTCTTCTTTTCTTTGGAGATATATACACACACACATACAAACAAATATAGACAAATATATATATATATATTATATATAATTTCCATGGGTATACATATACACTATGTTATATACGTGTATGAATGTATGTAGTGTGTGTATATATGACAAGTATATCTAGTGTATAGAGATTTATAGTTATAATTTCCTTCCTCTATATTTTCTAAATTCTTCTCTGTGTTTCCACTCCTTGTATTAATATATTTGACCTCCTATGTTTCTCTTATATTCTCTTTTCTTCTATATCGTTGTTTCTTTTCAACATTTAGGGATTTCCTCAAATTTATCTTCCAACCCAGCTATTGAATTATTTTTAAAATATTTTACACTTGAAAAAAACTTAACTCAAAACTACTTATTTCTGAACTCTCTGAATTTTTTATTAATTTCAGATTAATACGAGGGTACAGAGTACTAGGTCATATTGTTTGTTTGTGAGGTAGAATCCAAGTTGTAATTGTGCCCTTTACAACAGGTGGTGCCTTCACCCAGGTGCCCTATACCCTTTCATTGTGCCTGCTGGGTGAGAGCACACAGATCTCTCACCCTCCTCCTCCCCTCCCCTCCCCTCACTTGAGTTTAACTGTGTTTTTCTCTTGTGGAGGTAGGTATTTATTCATCTACTGGTTTCATATTAGCATTGAGTACATTAGATCTTGCTTTTCCATTCTTGTGATACTTTATTTACTAAGTAGAATGTTCTCCACTCCATCCAGGTTAATATAAAAGATTTAAAGTATTAAAATCCTCCATCCTTTTTATGGCTGGATAGTATTCCATGGTATACATATACAACAGTTCATTCATTTATTCATGTGTAGATGGGCAGTTGGGTTGATTTCACATCTTGTTAATTGCAAATTGAGCTGCAATAAACATCCTGGTGCAAACGTCTTTATGGCAAAATTATTTTTTTTTCTTTTGAGTAGATGCCTAGTAATGGGAGTGCAGGATCAAATGGAAGGTCTACTTTTAATTCTTTAAGGATTCTCTATACTTCTTTCCAAAAAGACTATATTAGTTTGCAATCCCATCAACAGTGTAAAAGTGTTCCCTTCTCTCCACACCCTTGCCAGTCTCTGCAGCTTTCTAACTTAGTGATGTGGGCTACTCTTACTTAGGTTAGGTGATATCTCAAGGTGGCTTTGATTTGCATTTCTCTGATGATTAGGGACAATGGGCATTTTTTCATGTCTTTTGCTGGCCATTCATCTGTCTTCTTCAGAGAAGGTTCTGTTCATATCTCTTGCCCAGTCATAAATGGAATTGCTTGTTCTTTTTTGTTGATTAATATGAGTTCTTTGTAGATTCTGGTTCTGAGACTTTTGAATGCAACACGCTCCTGTACCACTAAGGATGCCAGTGAGATGTGGCTGGAAGGGTGGTTGTAAGGGTGCCCTTAGTATCTGTTCCCCATGTTATAGTCTCCTACCTGTTTCTCTCTGGGTATCACCCTTGGCCCACTAGCGTCTATTCTTAACATAGTAGGCAAAATATTTAATATAGTGAGTTTTATGTTTAGAAAAACGTTTTAAGTGACAAAGTATTTATTACAGACAAAGCAAGCACTATAAAATTGGGTAAAATAAAACACCATGCATGGTGGCATGTGCCCATAGTCCCCACTACTCAAGATGCTGAGGCAGGAGGATTGCTTAAGGCCAGGAGCTCAAATCTAGCCTGGACAACATAGCAAGACTCCCTTCTTGAAAAGAAAAACGAAAAGTGAAAGATACCTAAAATCCCACCACCCAGCAACAATGGGGTCATTAATATTTCTTGGCTGTTGCTGCAACATCTATTTAAGGAATATATAATTGTATAAATTCCCATCTAAAGTGTTAGAAAGCCTATTTTGTTCATTGGTTTTTAAAAATTACATGTATTTATGGTATACAACATGATGTCTTGACATATACATAAGCCCTGAAATAGTCAAATAAAGCTAACCAACACATAAATCACCCCTCATACTTATCATATTTCTTTGGTAAAAAGACCCAAAATTCACTATTCCAGAAATCCTCAAGTACACAATATATTATTGTTAATAATTCTAGTCATCAATGTGCCACACATCCCAGGAGCATTTTCCTACTGTCCAGTTGGAATTTTATATCCAACATCTTCCCAATCCTCTCAGCCCCTAGCACCTGGTAATATGGATTTGACTTTTTAAATTTCCACATAAAAGTGAAATCATGCTGTATTTGTCTTTTTCTGTGTCTGGCTCATGTTACTTAATGACATCCTGCAGGGTTACTTTGAAATACATGGTTTAAGCTTAGTTTAACTTGGATTTAGCAATAAGAAAAATATAATGAAGTAAACAGGAAAGAATTGATGAGAACCAAGTAAATATCTTTCCCCCGCAAGGAAATATTAGCATTTAAAATATCTCTAGGGTTAAAGAAAAAATATGATAAGGTATTTTAAGTTAAGATCTTAAATAATAAACTAAATGTTTCCATTTCAGACTCATCTGTTGGCTCCTGCTGCGTGGAAACCAGTTCTCTCATAACCTCTCTTTCTATCTCTCCCTGTCCCCAGCCCTCCTCTCTCATATGCTATTATTAATAAGGTTTAAAAAATTTACATATGTTGCTCTGAAACCACAGTTCTCACTGTTGTTTCATTTTAATTGTATATTGAATTGGAATCTGTGTCCACCCTTGATCCTGTTCCCATGGCTGCCTTATTTCCAATTACTTTGTCATCATTTGTAATGTTGTTTACCTGATTTTATCTTCCAGAAGCTTTCTGTTTTTAAAATTTTAGTAATATATTTTATTTAACCCCATCTTTTCAAAATACTACCATTTCAGTGTATGATCAACATGAAATTGTTGAATTTTCCATACTCTTTTTCTTCCTAAGTCTTTAACATCTAGTATGCACTTTACACTTAGAGCAGTTTTAGTTCCACTGGCCACATCTCAACTGTTCAGTAGACACATGTGGTTAGTGGCTGCAGTCCTGGAGAACACGGTTCTAAACTTTCTTCTTTTGTCTTCTGTAAAATTGTGATTGCATTCCAGTAGTTTCTCCCACTTTTGAGGTTCTATCTCAAAAGGGATAATTAGGGTGTCAATATTTTACTTATCTGTCTTTTCCTATATTTTAACTTGATTTTTCTAATTGTAGAATAATCATAGATTTACATGGGCTGTATGAGATATTACAGGAGCTTTTTTCAAAGAAGAGTCTGAGAATCTACTATTCCCTGAACTTGTGTGTGCTTCCCAATGTCTGTAGTCTACTTTGATGCTTGCAAGTAACTTCCTTTGTAAATGTGAGATTAGGTCATGTCATTCTTCTACCTGAAACCCTAACTCTAAAAACAAACAAAAGAAAAAAACCTACCATAGCTCCCCATTTCACTTATTAAAAGCCAAGTCTTCTTATAGCTAATAAGCCATACAAATTTTCACAAATCAATGCACTTCATTCTCTCTGTCTTTTCTTTCTTTCTTTTTTTCTCCCTTTCTTCCTTTTTTTCTTTCTCTTTCTTTTTTTTTTTCCTTTGTTAACAGATGGCTAAGATTTCTGCCCTTTTCTTTCTCTAGCTCTTTTACCTCCTAATTCTGTTCTAGACAAATAGGAACATTTTGCCATCCCAAACTTTAAGTCCCGTGGCTCTTTCCTCTGTCCAGCATTGTCTTATACTAGATATGCATGTGGCTAACTCTCTCACCTCCTTTGAGGTTTTGTCCAAATGTTGCCTCAGTTCGGGCTACTCTTACCACCTCATTCAAAATGGATTACCCTTCCCCATCCATTCAGCATCTCCAATTCCCTGTCTTGGTGCTCATTTTAATTTCTTCTTTCCCAAAGCACACTGCACTTTTCAATATGCTATACAATCTATTTATTTATGGTTTTCGTTTGTTTGTTTAATCCCAAAGCCAGAATAACATTTTCTGCCAATTACTTACAATTGGCCATGAGAGTTAGTCTAATTTACCTGTATCTCAGTTTCCTCATCTGTAAAATTTAAATAATAACCATTATTCTCATTTTCTCATGTGGTTACCTTGTTCAATGCACTGTGATATGCTGTTCACATGTAATTGTCTTATAAAGCACTACAATCCAATCTCCTTCAGGTATATTTTGCGCATCTAACAGATGAGATAACAGATCAAAACAGGCTGGATGACTTGCTCAAAATCTCACAGCTAATAAGTACAGCAGACTGGATAAGGTTATGGGAGATAACCGAGTCACCCACCTACTGTAGAAAAATAAGAACGCTCAGTAAATGTTTACTTTAAAACATCTTTAATTTTATATTACATTCATTTTAATATTTGCTTATACAGTTGTTTCCATTTTGATGAAAAATAAACTAAGCTCTCTAGATATTAAAAGACTTGGTATAAGATTGGTGGTTACTAAAGCTAGATTTTTACCTAAGGTTCTTCAGGCCACAAAGCTTATGATGAATCATTTCGTTTACTAAAAGCTATTCAAAGTTTACTGGATGCAGAAACAAATGGAACTAATGTACAACTGTCCTTTTTCCCTTGCTAAATATCAAATCTCTTATTTAATATTTCTTAACACATATAGTTTAAATTGAATGTAATTCTTCTAATGAATGGAGGCATTTCAATAAATTGGATGTTGATGTTTTTTGAATTGCTGTCTACTTTCCTTTAATTTACTGGCTAATCAGCACTCTATCCCATAATGCTGTGAGGTTTCCCACTGCCATCAATCATCCTTCCACTGTTCATGGGACTGCAGCCTTCACTTGGGGGCACTGGCTGCCAAGTAAAAGGGTATTTAATGGGTCCTTAGCTTTTGGAGCACCATCCAAAGCCTCTTCTTCAATCAGCTTCTCAGGGAGAGATCCAGGTGGGGGCAAAGAGGCAGGTCATTTCAGTTCCATTTCCATGGCAACCCATACATGAATGTGCTCTGAGCCCACGACCTTGGACATAATGACCCCTAATCACATCCTCTATGCCCCTCAGAACTCAGTGACTGCTACAGCAATTTCCTGTGACTTGCTTTAATGGCATAACTTTCAGAAAGGTAGACATCCTACCTCAAGCAGGCAGGGCCAACCCGCAATTACTTTGGGGCAGAAACTTAGAATAGAAAGTGTCTTTGCAGGAATACTACAACAGCAGTGGGTAAAATATGGAAGCAGGATCTGAGATGCCAAACAGACTACTCTTGTTGGAATGTTTCAGGTGCCTAATTAACCCTGACTCAACTCAGTGCTGACCTACTTTATTTTAAATTCCACACGCAGATCATAAAGGAAACCATATCTAAAGAGAAATCTTTGAGTGAACAAAGAATGCTGGGATAAGTGGGAAGAGAATACACTATACAGTCAAAGTTAACTCAATTGTTGGTATGAGAAAGGAAATGTGGGTCTGATTGAAATCTAGAAGGGTGAGCAATGGGGGCAGTTGCAGGCAGAACTCCTCTCCTTGGGAGGCTGGTATATCATGGGAACAAGATTTGAACCACAACTCTGCCCTGTACTAAATGTATAGCTGTGTGCAAATGTTGGTTTTTCTGTATTAACATTTCCTCCTTTGTAAAACAGGAATGATATTGGTATTATCACATTCAACATTTATTTGGACTCTACTCTGTGTCTTCATAGGGATAGTGTGAGAATTCAGCAAACTAATTCACAGAAGGCCCTGAGATTACTTCCTGGCACATGGCATGTTTCTTAAAAGTCGACATTGCTGTTATCATTATTATTACTCAACGTATTAGTGAAAATGAATTTTCTAAAAGTCAGAGATGCTGAAAAATGTTGCCTTACAGGGTTATCAGTGTGCAATGTCCAAATTCAGATAGTAAGCATATGGGAAATATGTGGTGGAGGCAATGAGGGATGGTCAGTCAATAGCTGAGATTCATTGAATTATAGATTTTGAATCTATAATTATAGATGTATCACTGGAAGCTGCAATTAAGCTGTGATGTTGAGACTTTCCTCATGATTGGCAAGTATCTACATAGTGTCTGCTTCCTCCATCTGACATCCAGTTGGTATGGAATAGAACCACCAGGTGTTACCAAAGCAGACTGATAGGAAAGCCACAGGCCTCCTTTATGTATCATTCCCAAGCTTTCATCACTCCAGTCCCATAAATTCCACCTAGCTCCATTTTTCATTTATTTTTCTTACATATATCACTGCCAGACTCTTATAGCCCCATACAAGCTTTTAATTTCCTACCTTTGTGGGGTTTTTAAAATCCTATATTCAACTCTCAGAAGACAAAATAAAAAAATATATATATGGTGAAAGTTGAACCATGAATGCCTCTGTTCTCTGCATGATTCCCATGTAGAATGAATTTCCTGTTCTCGTGTGGACATGTTGACTGATTGAACAGAATGTCACTGAACTGAGACTCTGTGGTAGATGATGTCCAGGGTGCTGTGAATACAGAGATGAGGACAACCCACCTTACAACCATCACAAATCTGTAGCTGTCGTGCATGAAGAAAACACACAAAACATTGCACACACAACCAGCTTTATCCACGTAGAATATCAGCAACAGTGAAAACGAATGAACTAACATTGAACCTAGCAACACGGTTACACCTCAAAAACTTATGTGCATGGACAGAAATATGCTGTTAATTCACTGTCCTAATACATTGTATGGCTTTTTAAGGTATAGGCAAAGAGCACTAGAAAAAAAATTCAAAATAGTGCTTACTGGAGATCAAGAATAAGAGAGGGGAATGGAATATGGCAGGAGTATACAAGGACATCAACTTATTAGAGAAATTTTATTTCTTTCCTGGGAAAGTGTGTATATAAATATTATATACATGAAATGGTTCCTAAAATAAAATACTCCTACAAAAAGATATTACAGGTTGTAAAAGATGTTTTAAATGACACTATGGTATTAAATGAAAATTTGGAGTGCTTGATTTAGAAGGACATATGACAAGCCTAGTTTCTCTGTGTCTCCGTGGATATGGCTTTCAGTTAGAATTAACTAGGCAAAGTATAGGGGTGAGGAAATATCGTAGAAAGGAAGCATGCTCCACTAAATTTACCTATTTCTTATTAACTTTCTTCTGAGCATTTTGATTTAAATTTCTGATATGATGCCTATTTCACGTCTTCAATTGAGCAGATGACCCATTAGAACATGAGTCTTATTTATCTGGTATTCAGTAAAGCACTGAGCAAAATCTTTGCTATATTGAACACTAGTAAAAGTCAAGGCCTTGGTCCTTGGGTGGCTTGAGGGTCCCAAATATGCTGAAAATTGCATCCATGATTATTTTTTATGCATAATTCATTGGCAACTAGTCCAGGCTTATTGCACTTTAAAGGGGAGCTTTATTTAGCACTTTTAAAATCTGATCTGTGGCACTTTTTGAAAATTCAATCTGAATTTTCAACAAATGCAGGGTATCTTTGGATCATGACCTTAGTCCAAGGACTAAGCTCCCTGCTATAAACTCCTTGGCTACTGTATGGCATCCCTTGCCATGAGTTTCCTGGTTACAAATTGGTTCAGTTAGCATACTTATTTACCATTGTAGAGAGGCAATACATTCTGGCCATTATTATTATTATTAAAGAAAATATTCTGCTTTCAAAACAGGTATACTCCTTTGGGAAAGACGGCAATGACACAGGTGCAACACTATACAGTTTAATCCAATTCTATATGTCCCAGGGCCTAACACATTAGCTTTTTGGCACATAGCATATGCTCAGAGATGAAAGGATGAAATGAATAATTAAACCCGTGAAATAACCAACATACGAATTGTGTTTGTGTAGTGCATTGGAGATCTCAGTCTTCCAAACATCCACCTTATACCCCAAGGGGTGGAGTTATTTATTGTTTGCATAGGATAGCTCTTTGGCAAATGAACAAAGCTCTGAGCAGGCTTCATTAAGAAGGATGGATATAAAGCAGCAACATGTCTGTGCTGAGCCATTGAAAGTAAAATGGGATAATTGCTGTGGTTACAATGAGGCTGATCAAGCTGAGAGAAACAAGTTTCAAATTGTTCCAATCACTCCTAATCCAGCAGAGTTATTAACAGTGCTCTACCCTGGTGCGACTGCATCTGCTAACTCGAGATAATGATTAACATCACAGTTTATGAAAGTTCCAATTTGTCCTAATGCAATAAGTGAAACACAGCAAGACGGACAGGAGACATACATGGCGCCATGACCAGAATCCTCATTTCTTTTTCCTCTCCCTACCACCCCTAGACCATCATGGCTGGATGTGTGTCTTCTTGTCAAGCACCTTCCTTTGTAATTCTAAACTAAGGGAGACAGAGCACCAAGTTGGTGAAGTTTTCAGTTCTAACTTCATTTGCTAGGTCTGGAAGATTCAGAAGGAAAGAATGCTTTGAGCCAAGTCAACATGGTGGAATCATATACACTTGGAAGTGTCCTGGAGACCTCTGAGAGTAGCGGTTCTTAATCTGGAAATCATGTGCCTCCAGGTTTAGAAAGCAGTGATTCCATGAATGCAGCAAAACTCTGCATTTGTGTGCCTGTTTAAATATGTGAGTGTATGGGTTTGTCCAGTACAATTTTCCTTCCTGGGGAGAATGTTCAGAGCTTTCATTAAATCTCAAATTGTTCTTGTGACCTAACAAAGTTGTGAACCGTTGGTAGGTGTAATCCATTCACTAAAAAATGAGAAAGCCGAAAGTGGGTTGTTAAGATAATTCCCCTATATTACTATTAGAGACAGAGGTGAGGATAGATTATAGGAATGTCAAAGCCAGTCAGGGAGTGATTTACAAGTGTGACCAAAGAAGTAAATATGGCTTTAGCCAAGTACGATTTCTTGGGCACCGTTTTTTTCTCACCCAACATTTTCTAGTTCTACAGTAATGCTTCTTGAATTTAGACAGGCTTCCTTCATATAAAAGGTGCCTTCAGGAAAAAGTCTATTAATAATGCCATGGAAAGATCACTGCCCTAGCTCCACTATCTAGTAGGGGGTCAGGCATGGAGGGACAGCTCCTATTTACTGAATGAACGAATAAACTTTATCATGAAACTTTATCAGTATACTTCACTGACTTTCATTTTGACCATCTGAAAAATGAGATTTGTTTTTATAATATCTCATTTTCCTTTCCATTAATATCAAATGTCTGTGACAGCCATTTACTGGAGACTTCATTTCCCACTATTAAGTGAAAGGGGTCCCTCTCTTCAGGAGATTCAACTCATCTGTGTTTAGATTAAAGATGTGACAACTTTATATCCCCCCTAACTCAGGTAGATAGCTACACTTCATGTCTACTCCAACAAGCACAGTATTCTAATGACCCTCTCAGTCCAACGCAAGCAAGTTCAATATGTCTATAATTATTTTAATTTGTCTAATTATTAAACTAAATAAATTAAAATACCTTAATGTCTTCTATAACCAGATCAGATTCAAGGCTGTGAAGACACATAGGTAAAATAAAAATGAATGCTTCCTTAAAAGATTTCACAGTCTGTGGGGAATGACCATTATGTATGCCACAGTCAAGAAGCTTGTTTATGACTACTGAAGTTGTGGGTTGAGCAGAGTATTAGGATTGTATGAGGAAAGGAGCAATGAGTAATTTGGAGTATAGCAATGAGATTGGGAGAAAAGTGTTAACTCAGTCTTGTGGGTAAATATATATGAACTTGCCAGATAGAAAATTTGGAGGGATAATCCATAAAAAGAAGATGGCCGGGGCAAAAGCATGACACAATGGAAGTGTATTACATATTTCTGGAATGGTGAATATAGATATGTTCCTGGGTGGTGCCTACCATTTAAGAGGAATTCAATAAATATTTCTTGAATTAATGAGGGTATAAATGGCTAAATAATTCTAATTATTAAAAATTAAAGCTATATTTATTGAATTGTTGCTAAGGGTCAGATTCAATCTTAAGTACTTTTCATGTACTGTACCATTTAATTTCTACCACAGCTATACTAGGCAAGTATTACTATGATTCCCATTTTGTAGCTGAGTTTCCTGAAGCTCAGAGAGACAGAACTTTTCCAATGTCACAGCCAGTATCAGGACCATAATTTGGCTATGATATGGCTTAATGTGTTCTTAATTAATTTGCCATAAAGTATAGGGTGTGTTAGAAAAAGGGGTGAACTGAATAATACTTCTAAAGACATATTATAGCCTTATCATGAAGAAACTTGAGTACTTTACTATAGATTTGAGGTTTTGTCTGTTAGGAGAGGAAAGCTGTGTAGAGTTTTCCACGTATGGATGAGGTGAAGCCAAAGCTGGGTTTTAGAAAGACAACTGGAGCTATATAACTGTGATATATAAGTTAAAATGGGAAGAGTCTATATGATGCAGAACTAATTGGGAAATATGTAAATTAAACATATTCTACATATTATTCTGTAGCTGCTTTTATCTTGGTAAACAATTTAGCATGCATGTAGTTCTATATCAATACATCTTCATTTGTTCTAATTGTAACTTTTGGATAATTTGTTTTATTATAAACAAATGTAAATGTATAAAAGCATAGACAATAAATTCTAAGCCCATGTGACCAACATGCACCTTTCAAAATTCTCAAGCTGTGGTCGACTTTTATTATTTATACCTTCCACTCTCCATCTGATTGTGAAGTAAATCTTGATATAAATTCCTTTATGGCAGGGGATAGAGTCTGAAGCTGTTGCTCTGGGTAGAGTGCCATGGTGTCATAGCTCACAACCATCTCCAACTCTTGGGCTCAAGCGATCCTCTTGCCTTAATTTTAGTATTTTTAGGAGAGATGGGGTCGCACTGTTTGTTCAGTCTGGTCTCAAACTCATGAGCTCAACCAATCCACCCGCCTTGGCCTCCTAGAGTACTAGGATTACAGGAGTGAGCTACACCATGCCCAGCAAATTCCATTCTTGAATTATATCATTTATTTGGGAAATATTTCTACATATATTTCTAAGGAAAAAAAAAAGATCTCTTATCTTTTGGGGGGATTTATTTTTTATTAAGTCATATGCACATAGATCATGTATGCATTGATGCATTTAAGGGGTACACCCACCCAATCTAAAGTCTCTAAAGCAGGATTCCTTAAACTGCAATTGAGGCCAAATCCTGCCTATCCCATTTTCGTGTGCCATTCAACTTAACAATGGTTTTGACATTTTAGCATAAATAAATCAAAAGAAGGACAATATTTTGTGGCAAGTGAAAATTATATGAGATTCAAATTTCAGTGTCCATTAATAAAGGGTCATTGTACCACAGTCACAGTCATTCTTTTATGTATTGCTCATGACTAATTTTCATGCCTGAGTTGAATAGTGCAGACAGAGACCAAGGAATATATAAGCACCTACACACAATGCTCAATTTCATATCTTGGCTTGAGATCTTTCATGATGATGAGAAGCACCTAAAAACTTCTAAAAACACAAATTCCTGAGATCTATCGCGAAGTTGCAAACTCAGCAGGTCTGGAGTGGGGTCCTAATGTGAATTCCTGAAAGTTTGCGATGGTGCTTGATGTCACTGGTTGGGGACCACACTTCCTCTGACCTGATAAAAAATAAACAGAGACTCAAGGAAGTCTACTGGTCAATCCTCCACTGAGTTCTATTCACAGAGCCTCATCTGAGGGTCTCACCTCATCCTATACCTGCCCAGAAGTTGCAGCATGACTTTGAGCAGTTCCTGATCTGTTATTGCTACTTGGAGAAAATGAGAACAGAAATCTGACACAAGGGAATCACATTATCTTGGCAGATAATTATTCATTACATGCATATCCCACCTTTACTCTAAGTCTGGATAGCAGCTTAAAATATAGTAATTACCCAGCCACCAAAATAACCACTCTGCATCAAGTTGTTAGACAAAACAGGAAGGAGGGCCTGGTGCAATTGAGAGTAAGAGAGGAAAAGTCTTACCAAAAAAAAAATCATAGGGATAGCCTCTATTTTTAAAAATTTGAAAGTCCATTTTCCAAAACTGGACATTTTAACCCTTCCCCCCAATTCAAATCAATGTGTTTCTCCTCTAAAGTTCCTGTCTGTGTAATGGTCGAAGTGGTATGGGGGAGGAGGGGTAGTGTGGGGTTTGGGGTGAGAGAGGGGGAATCTCAGCTGTGCTCCTTCCAAGTCACATGCCTTTGGCCAAGTTACCTAAACACTTTGATCTCAGGAGCAGAAATGATCAACTCATTTCCATTTTCCTGGGACTTTTCTCATTTTAGCACTGCAAGTTCCATGTCTTAGGAGCATCTTAGTCCTGGGAAAACCCTGTTTGTTACACCTGTTTAAAAACCAAAACAAAACAGAAAAACAAAGGACCCTATTACTCAGGTTATAGGGCTATTGTGGGGGTTCAATAACATAACACCACACACAAAGAAGGTGATTACTGAAGGTTGGTTTACTCTTCCTTCTGTCTTTAGGTACCCAAACTATGAATTCTGGCATCCTCCTTGGATCCTCCATCTCAGGTATGACCCCTACCCCTATAGTCTAATTGTCATAGAGCATCTTCCATTTACCTTCTTCAACTCTTGGTTCTCACTTCCACTGACTCCATGCAGATCTCTGGTTACCATGTCCTGGGACCTTGTCTTCCAACCTCTCTTCTCTCTGATACACCTCATGGAGAGCTCCTTCTGCACCATCAGTCAAACCACATTGTTTTACATCTCCTTCTATGACTTTCTTTGGTCTAACCAAATCTGAGGACTCAGCTCCTCTGCACACTACTGAAATCCCTCTGAAAATTAGTGATCCCTCCTTCCATATACTAACCTCCTACTAGAAGGCCACCGTCCAGCTTGAGCAATTTGTTTGCTATTCTCAAATAGTGCCAGCCCTTGTATAAGCTATTTTCTCTGTCAGAAATGTGCCCTCTATATCCTCACCTAAAGCAGGGTTTCTCAGCATTGCCATTATTCATGTTCTGGGACTGGTGATTCCTTACCTTGGAAGGCTGTCCTGTGTCAGATGTTTAGCAATACCCATGACTTCTGCTGTCTACTCACTAGATGACAGCGTCTTCCCCACTTTCTCTCTCATCAGGTATGACAACCCCACAGTTCCTCCACTCAATGCCCAATGCCACCCAGAGGACACAATTACCTTCCCTTGAGATTCATTGCTGCTCACCTCTGCTGAACACCAAGAAACCAGTTTCAACATTCATCAGATGTTCATGACACCTGCTTTGCCTTGAATCAGTTTATGAGTATAACTTTCTCCTTCATGGTATTGAGAACTTTTTTAAAGGAAAGATCTGCTTTTTTCCTTGGCATCTTTTTTTCTCTCCACTGCACATTATAATTTCTCTATTAGCAAGCACCTAGTACTTGTTGAATGAACTATAAATTGAAGTAAATGGTTTTTTGCTGATGTGCATGTGTCTTGGTGAAAGTTAACCCAGGGTTTCTTAACACACTGAGATCACAAAGCAGTGACTGTCGTGCTGGGAGAGGATACTAGGTGTGCTGTGAAAATTTTTAAAGATGATTAATGAAATTATTTTTGAAAGACATTCAAAGCACAGTAAGTATATTCTTTTTTTTTATTTAACCCCTTTTTGGGGGGAGGGTCAACATAATTTAAGTGTGCTCCAGAACTTTAACTATGAGTTCAAGTGTGCCATGAGATAAAAAATGTTGAAAAACACCATCCTAAAGTATCTAGTGCCTTTCAATAAATACTCACATGTATGTGTACATTCTTATTACTACGTTGTGTCAAGTTTGAGGTTACCTGCATCTTTTTAAGACGATGAAGTTTGCCAGAAAAAAAAGTTAGCCAGTCTTCTCCAATCCTTTTTTACATTCCATTTGTTTTCCCTTGGCCTTGATTTTTCAAACCTGGTCCCATTTTACCCAGATCCTTAATCTTTGCTTAGCTAGCAAGTCTATATTGCCGTGTCTGCCAGTTATCCACTCACATTTCCTTCTCTTTCTATCTTATCTCTCCTAATCAGCTGCTCTGCTAACTGGTAGCTGCCGTAAAGAAGTCATGCTAAGTGCACATCTGTTCGCATCTGGTGAACAAAGGGCTGCAGGTCACATTTGCACAGGCAGCACAGCTGACTTCGCAGACATTTGGGAAAAGAAAAAAAAAATAGCAATGAAACTATAGCCTAAAAGTCCTTTGTATTTGATACGCCACAGTAATTGGGGCATTTCCAGCTGGCATTCAGCTTGGCACAGAGAACAAAGAACGAGCCAGTTTACGATCAAAGAGCTGGCCGTTTCCAAGACTTTTCTTGCTTTGGCTCCTTCTAGGCTCCAGCGTAAGCGAGTGAGAGAGGCTTGTCTGTCTCACCCTGTCGTGAGGTGTGCCTTCTCTGTTTGCTTCAACAATGTCAAACCGTTCTTTCTTAAGAAGCAGCCCTAACTGTGCCCAGCTTGCACACATTAAAGAAAGCAGGTGATTTTTTTTACAAATAGCAGGGATTTGATTGTCTCACTCTGGTCCTGAATCTAAAGTAACAGACTGGATGGCTCAGTGCCTGTGGCTCAAGCAGCTTAGGCGCCAGCCACATACAACTGAGCTGGAGGGTTCGAATCCAGCCTAGGCCCTCCAAATAACAATGATGGCTGCAACAACAACAAAATAGCCAGACATTGTGGCAGGTGCCTGTAGTCCCAGCTACTTGGAAGGTGGAGGCAGGAGAATTGCTTGAGCCCAGGAGTTGGAGGTTGCTCTGAGCTATGATGCCATGGCATTCTATCCCCAGTGACAGCTTGAGGCTCTGTCTCAAAAAAATAAATAAATAAATAAAGTAACAAACTGGAGACCCGAAGCCATAATTGTAGGTCCTATTGGGAAGGTCAGAACCTCTTTTCAATGTGTGGGTGACAGGCTGTTGGGGCCAAGGGCCAAGGAGACACCATAGGGAACAGCCAGAGAAACACAGTCTGGTACAGACAGAATCCAAAACAAACTCATGTTTTTGCTTACAAAAATGAAATGGAAATTATAAGTGGTGTTTTGGAGAAATGGTTTAAGGGGCCAAATAAGCAAGCATTAGGGGCCTTAAGTGGATATTTTATAAGGTACCTTTAAATCCTGATAATTCTTTAATTGTTTTCCTACCAACTCAAGCATCTCTACTTTCCAAATTCTATTGTCCTTCAATTTTCGTGCAGGAGTGCTTTCTACCTACATTTCCCTCCTGCTTCTTCCACCTCTACTTTTGACTAGTCAGTCATAAGGCAGCTGAACTCCATAGGTTACACTTTGCACATGAACGGGGAGGCCACTCAAATACCTTCCTCATACACTCATAAGATCTGATATTTCATCATTAAGAATCATATTTAACATGGAAATTATGATCCATAAATGTTCTTGCTACCTAGTGGGGTGACTACTGAAGTTAATATAGGAAACATTTACTAGGGAAAATACGAAAAATCGTATTTTTCACTGCTGGCTGGTTTGCCAGAGCTCTGTATGCTAGCGCATTTGACCCCCACATTAACCTTGACTTATAAGTAAATCGGTATAACTTTGTCCATGTTGCAGATGAGAAAAAAAAAATACACAGAAGATGAGTGATTGATCCAAGATCAAGCAATGATTACTAAACAGATTTAGACTGCAGGCTTCACACATCATACCCTTTGGACTTTTCATCATTTCTCTTCAATGACA
The DNA here is from genome assembly GCA_963574655.1 of Perodicticus potto. Taxonomy (NCBI): domain Eukaryota; kingdom Metazoa; phylum Chordata; class Mammalia; order Primates; family Lorisidae; genus Perodicticus; species Perodicticus potto. The sequence goes on from CAUYRH010096448.1 coordinate 38,119, forward strand.
CCTGAAAAGTGAGTATTTGAGATTTTTCAGAGCCAGTGAATCCAGACCAGAAGGATGACAGCTTCCGCAGACGAGCATGTCCCTACTCCATTCTCTTGTTTAGTTGCAGATGCTGATAAATCCTGTTTGAACAATAGCCTTGGAGGAAACAAGTCAACGAAAAGACACGACTTCTGTCCTTGAGGTTTACTTGGGGAGACAGGGTGTTCAGACATAAAAACTGTTCAAGAATTTAAGTAGAAGGAATGATCTGAACAAATGTGGTTCCAGAATTGTGGACAAGAATGGAAAGAGGTCACAAGATACTTTTTGGAGATGGTGGAGTAAAAGTTGTGTCTTGATTACATTTAAATAGCAAGGGAGAGGGCAGTGCCTGTGGCTCAGTGGGTAGGGTGCCGGCCCCATATACCAAGGGTGGCAGGTTTAAACCCAGCCCCGGCTGAACTGCATCAAAAAAATAATCGGGCATTATGGTGAGAGCCTGTAGTCCCAGCTACTTGGGAGGCTGAGGCAAATGAATCGCCTAAGCCCAGGAGTTGGAGGTTGCTGTGAGCTGTGTGACTCCATGGCACTGTACCGAGGGCAATAAAGTGAGACTCTGTCTCTACAAAAAATAAAAAAGTAAAATAAATAGCAAGGGAGAAGCTTCGGAAAGGTGATCATATACTCAGGAATTCACCAAGGAACAATTAAGGAGATGACGTATTTTAAAATGAACATAAGTGCAAACATTGGAGGATATGGTTTCCAAGACTAGTATCAACACTTTACTGTTTCTGAGAACTAACCTCATTAAACATTTTTTCACTCTCCAAAATGAAAATAATATTGCATCCTGTTTTCCAAATATTTGGGGGAGGCATTAAGCAGAACAGAGAGAAAGAAAAAAATTATGTATGTACACAGAAAAATCGAAGTGCTCTAAATGTGTAAACTTAGTGGCTAAATCTGCAATTCCTGAAATGGAACCTATTTTTACCAAATTATTTTCAATTGAAATATAAGCCATACATATTAAAATGCATAATGCACAATATTAAATCCACAAACAGATGCACAAAAATTTCCTACATATCAAGAAGAAAAATATACAGAGAATTTACTAAATAAATGGGAAAAAATACTTAGGCATTGCAAAAGAAGAACGTATTCAACCTCATCAGTTATTATCCAAACCATGAAGTGATTACACCACATAGACACCAGTAGAGCTAAAATAAAAATAACACATAATACCAAATGCTAGCAAAGATGTAGAGATATGAGAACTTGCCTGTGTGCTGATGAGAGTGTACATTGTTTCATGTACTCGGTAAAACTATTAAACAGTGTTTCCTAAAGCTGCTCATATACATTTGTGTATATAGTTTATATCCATATATATAGCCTATGACACAGCAATTTCACTCCTAGGAATATCCAACTGAAATGCATATATTTGTGCACTCCCCAAAGATGCATAAAACGTTATTTATAGCAGCAGAAATATTTTAAACTTCAATACATGAAAAATACAAACAACAGAATGGATAAAGTATGGTACACTGAGGGGACAGCAAGCAATGACAGAAAGAAAACTATCGCTAAAAGAACAGCATAGAAAATCTAAACAGCCATGCCACTGAGGAAAGAAGCCAGATACCAACAGTTGCTCACTGTAGAATAAACGTGTATGTAAAGTGCAAAAATTGGCAAAATTAATCAATGGCAATAGAGATGGAGATGGTGGTTACCTTTGGGTAGGAGGAGGAAGGGACTGGGCAGGGTCATGAGAGTCCTCCTAGGATGACCGTTATGTTGGTTATGGACAATTTCCTGATCTGGGTGTTGGTTATATGTTATACGGGAGGATTTACTTTGTGAAATTTCAAACTGCCTTTTAAATATCAGCTGTAACAACTATGATGTGTGTAAACTTGGATACATTTTTAACAGAGCCTCAGTTTTCTAAACCTTATAGGAGGCCAGAAGTGGTGGTTTGACCTGTAATCCTAGCACTTCAGGGGGCCAAGGCAGGAGAATCCCTTGAGCTCAGGAGTTCAAGAGCAGCCTGAGCAAGAGACTCCCCTCTCTACTAAAATAGAAAAAATTAGCTAGGCTTTGTGGCAGAAACCTGTAGTCTCAGCTACTGGGGTAGCTGAGGCATGAGGAAATCTCTTGAGACAAAAAGTTTGAGTTTGCGGTGAGCTATGACCCCACTGCACTCTACCCAGAGTGACAGTGTGTTTCAAAACAAAACAAAACAAAATAATCCAACCCTTCTAGGATTGTTCATTTATTATTTAGATCAGTGGTTCTCAACCTTCCTAACACCGGGATGTATTTTCATGGTTACAAAGGGGTGGCAACCTGCAGGTGAGAACCATTGTTTAGATGATCTAAACATGTATCTAAGACATGTAGAGCGCTGTCAATAATACAGTGAGTGGTCAATAACTATTAGCCTTATAATCAACATCATTATCTATAAAAGGTTAATGAAAGCACTTAAGCCATGGAGTTATCATGAATAGGCCGTGGAATGGTCAAAATTTAACACCTACTGGCACATAATACATTCTCAAAAAATATAAATTCTGTGAATGAAACGAGTTTGCATATTACCTGGACATTTCCAGACCTTGAAGGTCAAAGACTCCCAACAAGGCTAGGTATTTTGAGGAACCTGTCTGAAACACTGGGGAAGCGCATGTTTGTAGAGACCAGCTCCAGCCTGGGCTGGCATCCTCACCCCTGCCTCTCTCCTTTCCATTCTGCATATGAGCACATGTACAATCACTTTCTGCCCTGATTACGGAGTGTGTCCCAGGTACGAAACGTTCAATTTTCTGCCGTAAGGGAGCTGTGGAAACAAAAGGTGTTAAATATGTACAAGGATCATTTATTTTGGCTTTTATTTTTTTTCACATCTTATTTGCAGGACAGCAAAGGAATGAAGCGGGTGATGCTGTCTGAGGGGCTGCAGACTAGCGTGCTGACTTTGGAATCAGACAGAACTAGCTTCGTTCCCTGCCACAACCACTTCCCAGACTTGGCCAAGTCATTGGGGCTCTCTGTGCCTTATATTGGTTGTCTGTAAAATAAGTGAGATAATAAGAATACCTACTTCTTAGGGGGTTGTCATGAAAATTAAATGAGATAGTGTAAAACATTGCACAGTTCTTGATGTTTATCTTTAGTAAATGGTAATTTTTCATCTTTAGTAAATGGTAATTCTTCTATATCTTTTTATTCTCAGTCTTGACTATATTCTTTCCTTTTTGTGAAGTGAGGTACAATTTACATACTATAAAGTTTGTTACTTTATATTTGGTAATCCTGTGATTTTCATTCACAAGTTTGTGCAAACATAAGTACTATGTAATTCCAGAACATTTTCATCACCCTTAAAGGAAACCTCACACCCAGGAGCAGACACACACATATTTCTCCTCGCCTCATCCCCTGGCCACCATAAAGCTACTTTATAATTATGGATCTGCTTGCTCTTATATTGCATATAAAAAAAACCATACAATATTTGGTCTTTTGTGTCTGTCCTCTCTCATATAACATGTTTCCAAACTTCACTAACGTTGGAGCACAGAACAGTTATTTCCCTCCTTGTTAATGGCCAAACAATATTGCATTTTATGGGTATTTTACATTTTATGTATTCTTGACTATATTCTTAAGAAAAATACGGAATTATCTTGAAGAATGCTTAAGAAATCCCAAATCACCTTTCATATTCAGATTCCCCGAGTATAATAGAAATTTACATTACACTTAGAACTAAGTGATGTCCTTGCCCATTGCTTAAGATCACATACTCTGGAGCCTGATGCTTGTCTTTAAAAGTCAGTATTTCACAATTTGACATCTAGATTTCTTATTTTTAAATGGCCAGAATGTAACTCACATAGAATGTTTTACTTTTACCTGAGATGTTTTCTAAACCTGATTGGCAAGCTACTTCGTGATTTAGCTCTCTAGACTTTTGTGGATTCTATTTGTAACATCACACACGATTTTACATGTATTTTGAATGTATTTATGTTCAATGATTTGTGTTTGTTTACTTTTTGGTTATAGATGTCTCCTTTCTTCAAGAAAGACAAGAAAAAGTCAGTGTTTCTCTTCTGGTCTGCAGGAATTTAGACAAGTAATATAATTTACTTCTGTCTTATTTTCCACATTTGTAAAATGAGAGGAATAACACCTCTCATGTATGTCTACTGTGCAAACAAAATTAGACTTTTCATAGTCTGGGGGTGTAAAATCAGACCTTTTATTCTAGGTCTTAGTGCATTCTTCTGTATATGATATATGAGGGGGCTTCTTCAGACTGTCTGGGAATTGTCTCCTTCCTTATCAATGGAAATAGAACTCTCCATTATCCCAGTGGTTAGTCCTCAGCCCTTGAACTGCACAGAAAACTATCAGTGCCGGGTATCATCTGCTACCCTATAAGTACAACTGTGAGATAAAATAAAATAGTTCTTTTGTAAGGATGAAAGTATAGGTGAGACTCTGTTTCTTAAAAAATAAGAAAGAAAAAGAAAATACACCAGAACCATACTAACTGAGGCAGATAAACTGGGTTTTAAGTACAGACTAATGCATCTTCATCGGCCTAATTTTGGCCTCAAGCAATTAGAAAATAAAAACTATTTTAAACTATTCCAAGAGAATAGCTAGTCATGATGCAAAACTTGGATAAGATAATCATGCACATCTTATATATGCTTTATACGCATGTACCTTTATTTATCCTTCTGTCTATATCTATCTATCTAATCTGTATCCCTCCATCTTTTTTCTGCTACCACAAATTAAATTAGAACCAGTCATCAAAATCTGCTGAAATCAATTGAAAAAGTCATTATGCAGGAGTTCAAGAGATGTGAAGAAGTCCTTGTTCATGATGGATTTGAAAGTGCCGCCTCATTCATTCCCTTTCCTCTCAGCAGCTTGTTTCATTGGTTCGGATCACCGGACTGGGACTAGGTATCCTGAAGATCCATTCTCTGCAATCATCCACGGAAGAGGCAATCACCTGTTAAATTTAGATTTCTTGAATCTGCCAAGTGTCTGACAAAATGATAAACAGCCACCATTTCTAGTAAAGGTTGGGGGAGCTCATTCATTGGCTGTTAATTGCTTTGTGTTACTGAACCAGGAAGATGGCAGCAAGGCAGTCCACAGCACCCACAGTCATGTAGGGACGGCCACCCACCTGGGTGGCATTAAAGTCATTTGGTCTATCTGGAGAGTGCGGGCTAATTGGCTGCTACTAGTTTTAGAATATAGTTTTTTAGGTATCCTTGGGTCTGCAGTAACTTCTTGCAAATTTACCTACAAGAAAAATTATTTTCTTCATTGCTGTTGCTAAGGTCACATAGGGAATGGAAGGCACTCACGGTTTTTTGTTTTCATCTTTAAGTTTTGTTTTCATCCTATCTATGCTGTCCCCAAGGAGAAAAAATACCAGAAGTACAAATATAATTAATCATATATTATTGATTTGATCACACTGAGTGTTAACCATTAGAATTCTTTCCCTCTCTCTCTCCTTACCTCCCTACTTTACAAGGTCTGGATCATGTTAGTAACATGAAAGATCTGAGAATGGATTTTAGAGAGTGAAATAGAATAGTCATCATCTTAGGGTCAGGTGCAGTGGTTCACGCCTGTAATCCCAGCACTTGGGGAGGCCGAGGTTGGTGGATTGCCTGAGCTCACAGGTTCAAGACCAGCCTAAACCAGGTCTCTAAAAAAAAACCTAACTAACTAAAAAAACCAACAGTAGCCAGGCATTGTGGTGAGCTCCTGCAGTCCCAGCTACTCAGGAGGCTGAGGCAAGAGAATTGCTTGAGCCCAAGAGTTTGAGGTTGCTATGAACTATGATGCCACGGTCATCTACTGAGGGCAACAAAGTGAGACTCTGCCTCTAAAAAAAAAAAAAAAAGTAATCATCTTAGGTCTAAAGCTGGAGTTACTTCCCTTCAAGTCCTGCTTATCAGGATGTATGTGATCAGAGTTCCCAGTAACAATAAAGCCCCATATTCTTTACTATTTGAAAATATTTTGCACACATAGAGATTTTTCTTTAAGAATTTCATTATGGGCTCAGCGCCTGTAGTAAAGTGATTACGGCGCCAGCCACATGCACTGAGGCTGGTGGGTTCAAGCCCGGCTGAGGCCAGCTAACCAACAATGACAACTGCAACAAAAAAATAGCCGGGCATTATGGTGGGCGCCTGTAGTCCCAGCTACTTGGGAGGCTGAGACAGAAGAATCACTTAAGCCCAAAAGTTTGAAGTTGCTGTGAGCTGTGACGCCATGGCATTCTACCAAGGGCAACATAATGAGACTCTGTTTCAAAAAAAAAAGGATTTCATTATATAGGCTTCCTATATTATTGAAAAATATTAAAATATTAAATTATTTCTAAATTTATTTCCAGTAAATTGTACCACTGCACCTCATGCCCTGTTTTATCCTTACTTCTAAAACAGAATTTTGAGATGTGTCACTAGAACATTCTATAAGGAATGGTTTTGTAATTTTTTTTATTTTGTGGATTCAAAATGGTTGTCCCAAAAGAAATGTGAGTGCAGTAAAAATGATTAAACAAAATAGGAGGAAAAATTCAGCTACACAGATGGCAGTATTTATATGTTTACTCAAAAATACTAATTGAGTATCTACTTTGTGCTAGTCATTATTCTAGAAAGTAGAGTTACAGTAGTTAATGAAATAGTAATAATGTTTGTACTTTTGGATTGTAAATATTGGCAGGGTAGATTGATAAGTACATTATTCACTATGCTATTGATAAATGATAGGGCTATGACTAAAAAGAAAGTGGAGAAAGAGGCTAGAACACTTTGGCTGCTGGAGGGAGTTGGGCTTTTTTTTTTTTTACCAAATGGATAAATTGTTATGTTTATTTATTTTTTATTAAGTCATATAAACATGGATCATGAATACATTTATGTCTTTGTGGGATTCAGTGTGTTGATTATTTGTACAAATTGGAGTGCTTACATCCTCTAATTAACACAGCTTTCACCTCATTTACCTAATCACAGTGTTAAGACATTTGTGTTCACTACTTGATAGATTTGACTTGTACCCTTGCAATATGCTCCATAGGTGTGGTCCCATCATTAACCCTCCCTCTATCAAACCACCCTCCTCCCTTCCCACGACCTTCTCCTTCCCTCCTTCATCCTAAGCTATAGTTGTGATTCATCATAGGGGCTATGACTATAAGAAAGTGAAGAAAGAGGCTAGAACATTTTGGCTGCTCGAGAGAGTTGGACATTTTAAATAGGGCTTTCAGGGAAGAGCTCATTCAGAAGATATCATTTGAATAAAGTTCTAAAATAAGTAAAAAGGAAAAGCACAGGCTATCTGTGGCCGAGGTAATGGCAAGTAAAAAAAGACCTTGAGGTAGGAGTGTGCCCGGCATTTTTAAGAAACTATAAGTGAGCATGGCCAGAACAGAGTATGGAGGAGAAAAGTGGAACTCGGGGTTTGGTAGGAAACAGAAGGGAACAGCAGAGGCATAATCTAGTTTAGATGTTTTTTATTCTACTTTATTAAAGCCTAATTTATATACAACAAAATACACCTGCTATAAATGTACAGTCCTAGGAGTTCTAACAAATGTTCACAATCACCTAAACACCAACATAATCATTGCATGAAACATTTTCATCTTCCCCCCAATTTCTCTTGTGCTCTGTCTCTAAACTGTTATACCCGGTCATGTTGGATCTGTTTTATCTCGTAATACTTTGCCTTTTCAATTTACAATTGTCAGTTTCCCTTATTAGCAATAAGAATACATGAACATGCAACGATATGAATGAAACTCATATCAGTGTCAGGCTGACTAGTATTTCATTGGAAAAATATGCAAAAATGTGTGAATCCAAATTCACCTTTTGATGAACAGACATTTGGATTGTTTCCCGTTTTAGGACGTTAGGAATAAAGATACAGTAAACATGTGCACACAATTTTGTGGGTGCATGTTTTAGTTTTTCTCAGATACATACCTAGAAGTTAAACGGTTAGATAACATGCTAGGCCTGTGTTCAACTACATGAGAAAGCACCAAACTATTTTTGAAAATGTACATAATATTTTGCATCCCCACTAACAATGTGTAAGATTTTGAGTTGCTCTTAAGATCCTTAAGAAGGTTTGAGTATTGTTCGTCTTTCATAATTTATAATTTAGTTATTCTACTAGATTTCCAGTGGTATGTCACAGCCTTTTCATTGTATATTTCTATGATGATTAATAATGTTTAAAATATTTGCTTATCCTTATTGGCAATTTATGTATGCACTTCTATGTAAAGCATGTTCAAATCCTTGTATTTTCCTAAGGAGTCATCTGTCTTTTTATTACCTTGACTTTTATTACATTGTCTGTATTTTAGATACTAGTCCTTTACCAGTAGTGTACCAAGTTTTGGTTTCCTTAATGATATTTTTTAAAGAGGAGAGGTTTTTAATTTTGATCATGTCTGATCTAATAAACTTTTTCTGGTTTGTGAAATTTTGGACTACTATAAATTTGGAAACATTTTCTTGTGGATGTTTTATAATTTTAGTCTTTATATTTAGGTCTATGATCCATTTCAAGTTTTCTTTCTTTTCTTGTGTATGTGTGTGTGTGTGTGTATGTGTGTGTTTATGGTTCCAGGTAAGAATCAAGTTTTGTTTTGTTTTTTTTCATAAAAATATCCATTCATTGGGTGAAGCCTATAGCCCAAAGGAGTAGGGCACTGGCCCCCTATACCGGAGGTGGTGGGTTCAAACCCGGCCCTGGCCAAAAACTGAAAAAAAAAAAAAATAATAATGTATCCATTTGTTCCAATAGTACAAATTGAACACACTATTGTTGTATTATTTTTGTGCTTCTACAACATTCTGAAAATTAATTGGCTATACAGGTGTATGTCTCCATTCTATTCTAAAATCTATAGCTACACTTACGTGAATGCCACACTATTTTATTCACTGTAATTTAAGAATAAGTCCTAAAATTAGGTAGTTTAAACCTTGATTTCAGATTTTGGAATGATTTTAGCTGTCTTTGTCTGTAGCTTCCAATAAAAATTTCAAAATCGGTTTGTCAGTTTCTATGAAGAGGCCCGCTGCGATTTTAATTGGAATTGCAACATTACAAATAAATTTGGGATTATTAACATTTTAACACTGTTGAGTCTTCCAATCTTTAACATCATATATCAGTCCATTTATTTAAATGTTCTTTACATTCTGTCAGCAATATTTTATAGTATGGTTCTTTTGTATGTATATTTAATTAAACTTATTAAAATGAATAAAAATTGTATGAGGTATTGTAAAATGGTATTTTTTTCAAATACTTTTTCTTTTTACTTGTCAATAGAAGCGCTTCAGATTTAGGATGGTGACTTTGTATCCTGTTGTTTGACATACATGTGACTCCAGGATTCCATCACACTGATTTTGGGGGGTTTTGTTATGTGTGGCTCTTTCCTCGTTAGATGCTACAACCTCCTCACCCTGCCTCAACTCTGATCTCTCTTTCCTTAGCTTCCATGGTGGTCTCACAATTTCCTCCAGATAGAAATTCTGGGTGATCATAGGTCATTTCATATATGTTGTCCAGTTTTCTGATTGTTTAGAGTGGGAGAGAAAATCCTATAACAGTTATTCCCTCATGGGCGAAAATAAGAATCTCTCAATCTAATTTAGACTTTACCACAGAGACAGTCGTTTGAACCCTCCAGGACTTTGCATTGACATTTGTAGAACATGATTGATGGTTTTTATGGCCCCATCCTGTTCTGACATGCTGCCATTATAACTCTTTTCTGTGGCTCAGCACACAAAGAGAGCAAAAATGTGATGATCACTACAATAGAATTGCTACCAGCTTGGCTGATTTTAGAGAGATTCCATAGGCAGGGGCGAGGGGCGGTGAGTGGAGAATGCAATTGAAGAAAGCAGGAGACCATAAGAGGGACAGTCACTGGACATGGATACACAAATCAGTGCTGAAGTCTTTGATGTTATGGAGAGGGATCTATTATAATCCTTAGAAACCTAAGACCTGGTCATGGTTGCCAGACGTGTTACTCTAAGCCAGTGGTTCTCAACTTTCCTGATGCCATCACTCTTTAATACAGTTCCTCATGCTATGGTGACCCCCAACCGTAAAATTATTTTCACTGGTACTTCATAACTGTTAATTTTGCTACTATTAGAAATTGTAAAACTCCTTCCCATGGAACCCTGTCTATGTGGCCCCAGGATTGTTAAGACTGATGGTCAGCACAGTGTGAGAGGGTCAGAATAAAGTCGAGGTCAGTAGCCCTGAATCCTAGACTGACAATGCCACTTATTAAATTCATGACTGTGGCCAGGACAGCCTTTGCTTCTTAATATCCTTGTCTAGGATATAGGAGGAAAGTTCTGGATGTCTCAAGCTGTAAGTCTTATATAGGATTCTGCAGGCACATGAGCCAACCTTATGAAAATGGTCCCTGGAAAAACATGCACCCAAAAGAATCAGTCCTATGGCACCTACGATTCTGAGATTTAGGGATTATTCCTGTGGATTTAACAGTGAATATGCAGATAGGTATATTTGAAGTTTACACATACCAGAATGCTCTAAGAGTACTGCTCATACTTTAGTGTGTGTGTTTGTTAAGCAGAGCCATTTATTTTATGACAAAAATACAAAGTGACATAAATATTGCCTGAGCTCAAATTTATCAAAGATTTGCAACGTGTTTCCTCTCCCTTTAATATTGATTGGTAAAGACCGTGAAATCATGGGTTTAAATTTTGCTAGAATTATATTCACAAAGTGGGTTCTGATTTACTCCATGCAATTCCAAGGCATCCATTCTTATAAGCACTATGTGGTGCGGGTATGAGAGGCCCCAAGAGAATAACTATCTGGGAATGGGGCTGGAGGAGCTTATGTAGGGCAATGGTCAAGATGGGACAAGACAAGCTACTGCTGGGAGCTAATCAATTGGGGCTCCTTTTGGCTTAGGGAGCCTTCAGTCTGCAGGAATGTCACTTCATTATATGGTGGAGAGAAACCAGCACAACCTAGGTCCTGAGCAGTTAATGTTTAGATATGTTACATATCATCTATCAGTATGATGGTTTAGTTTATAAGTGGTTTTTTTTTTTTTGTTTGTTTGTTTTACTATTAGACCGTGACTCTGATTGATGCATCAGAATCATGCTAAGCTATTGAAATAAATTACTGTAGAATGAAAGAAAACATAGCAGGCCTGGTGGATGGTGAAAAGCCCTAATCCACATGCATGCCTCATCTAACAGAAAGGGAAAGATCCTGTTAATTTTCATATCATTGGTATTTGGTATTTTATAGCATCTAGAATAACTTGGTGACTCTGAATGATTAAGGTCTTCAGCTAACATTAAGGAATAACAAAATCTTTGAAATATATTAAAAATCTGACCTCCTATAATCGCCTCCACTGCCACCTCTCTATTCTATACCATTAGCGTCTCCAGTCTGGTTTACTGCAGTAGTCCCAAAATAGTCTCTCTGATCATCACAGCAGCCTGAGTGATCCTGCTAGAATAAAGGTCAGATCATACAGCTATCCCTTCCAAAAGCCCCCCAGTGGCTTTCCTTTCTGCTCCAAAGAAAAGCTAACTGTCTAAAAAGTCATGTATCATCCGGCTGCTGGTTTCTCCTCTGACCTCCTCTGCAAATTCTCTCTCTTGCCTACTCTGAGCAACAAGTCTGCCCCGTGTGTGGCTGCCAAGCACACCAGAGACATCCTGTCTTGTGAATTTTATCAGCTCTTCCTTCTACTTAGAACCTTCTCCCAGATTACCTCATGTCTTGCTCCCCTGCTCACCTTCTTGGGGTCTTTATTCACCACTACTTAGGCTTTTTCTGACCACTCATTTAGAATTACTGTGTTCTCCATGTTCCTGATACCCTTGGTTGACTTCAAATTCCCAATAACACCTATTGCCTTCTAAAAGTTATATTTTACTCATTTGTGGATTTTTATTTAGTTGTTTAGACTGTAAATAATGGACTACTTATACTCTATTGAAATAGACCATAAATTCCACATGAATGTAACCTTTTTATCTGTTTTTTTTTTTTTTTTGAGGCCCTAGTGTAAAAATCTTACTAAACCACGAAAGCTACATAACAAATATATTTTGAACAAATGAATGAATGGATGGAAAAAAGGAAGAAGCAGAAGGAAGGAAAATTGAAGGGCAGCTCATGCCTGGAAACTGCACTTTGAATGACTCCAAGAGTAAGCTTTGCCTGGGAACATAAATTGAAATTCTTATTAGGCCAGAACCATGCTAAGGCATAGCCAGTTCTCTGGAATCAGAGGTTAAGCGACTTGCTTGAGATTACTCAGGGATTTAGTGGTGGTTCTGGGCCTGGGGCCAAGTCACAGGCTGGTTTGCACCCACACCAGTCCCCCCCATGCTTCCCATGAGTGATCATTTGCCAGTTTATGGAGTATTTTTTCCTGATCTTGAATTAGCATTTTAGAAGTGAAAACTTATGGTAATTTAGGCTATAGCTGTTTATGAATATAATTAAGAGAACTTTTCTACATCTATTTTTAATTCATTGCTCCTATGGATCAAAAAGACTATCTTAGACCACCTCCCTATTAGTAACTACAGTCAACAATGAGTTGACAGAGACATTCACCTCCTGTCGGTCCTAGCTCTACAGCTGTCAGGCAGGATGGAGATACATAGGGAGTTTGTAGCCTGTTTCCTGCTGTTCTTATGTCACCAATTATCTAAAACTAATAAAAAATGCAAAATTTAGAGAAAAATATGATATACATTAATTTAATATGCTCCTCCTGCATCTACTCCAAAGAAAAAAAGAATATTTTACCATAAGGACATTTGCACTAAACTTTTTACTGCAGCTCAATTTACAATCACCCAAATGTGGAAACAACCTAAATGCTCACCAACCCAGGAATGGATTAACAAGCTGTGGTGTATCTATACTATGGATACTATTCAGCCATTTAAAATGATGGAGACTTTACATCTTTTGTATTAATCTGGATGGAAGTGGAACACATTGCACTTAGTAAAGCATCACAAGAATGGAGAAGCAAGAATTCAATCTACTCAATTCTAACATGAAGGTGGAAATCAGCTATTACAAGGGGTGGGGTAGGGGAAAAAAGAGGGACCAGAGGGCAGGACAGAGGGGAATGTGAGTCACAGTGTATGAGACACTTTTTGGGGGTGGGACACAATTATAAGAGGGACTTTACCTAACAAATGCAATCAGTGGGCCCCAATTCTTCATACCCAACAATAATAAAAATAATAATATACCCTTCCTGCATAGTATTTATGGTATATAATATTTTCTCAAGAACACTTTCAGGGTGGATACTACTCAAAAGGAACAGCGGGGTGGGAGAGAATCCTATCTTCATATTCTCTAAGAAGAGAGTGAGGTGATGTAAAAAAAAGTGAAAATGAAACATTTTTTAGAACTATTGCTTATTAACAATGAAAATGACTTTGGAGCCTCCCTCTCCTCTTGCTCTCCCTCTCCCTCTCCTTACTCCATTTTAGAAATGCAGTAACACAGGCCTGGAGCAAAGATTCATCCACTGTTACACACTTTTCAAGTAGAACTGGGGTAGAAACCCCAGTCATGCGAGTCCCATTTTAAAATCATTTCCTTATTGGATGCTCTTTCCATACTTCAAACTGTGTTAATCTGAAAATCGATATTCCAGGTTACATTCCAAGAAAATCTAGAGAAAAGCAAAATACGTATATTGGGTGTTGTAACTGTGTATTCCCAAGCTAAAAACACCAAGCAGTGAAAAGGCAAGTGAAGAAGGTAGATTGAGAGAAGCAGGATTTATACCTAGATTGCTTGAGTCTGGAAACTCTCCTTTTCTCATTAACCGTAGTGCCTCTGATGTGATGATTTACAATCATCATGGATGTTGGTATCTCATTAGGAACAGTTGGGTCATAAAACCTTCATAAAGGTGATGTGGAGAGGGTACGAAAAACATTGGGGAGCATTTGGTCCTTCCAAGAAGTAACACCATTTCACTTCCTTTTGCAGATGAAGAAATTGAAGCTCTCAATGTATAAAACCACAAAGCGTAGATCTAGATTTTAACGCATATCTGTTTGACTCCAAATCCAAACCTCTAGAGACAAGGGCATTGTTTGCCTTACAGGAGATACACTGGGAGTGGGAAAAACTACTTAGAGTGCGTAGAGGCTGAATTCACCAAAAGCGCACTTTATAATTTGGCTGAGATGCCACTTTATATTAAATAAGTCTAAATGGAGACAGCACCTCCCACACTCAGACAGATAACAGAAATATCCCGCAGATATTAAGTGCTAATATTCATAATTACATAAAAATCATAACAATAAAGTACTTATACCGATTATAATAATTAACTATAACATTAATCTCTTTTATAAAATCTCAGAACATTATCCCTAGAATCTAAAATTACACTATTATTGTTATTTATTTGCATGTTTGTATCTCCTATTAAACTTGAAGACTCTTGAGGGCAAAATAAAGTCATATTTCTCTCTAAATATCGTGCTATCATAAAACACTCATGCAGAAGGTAGTTGAAGACAAATGAGTTCATGTGCGTGTGAGATATTCAGGGTAAATATTATTTTTAGAAAACTGAAGTTCTGAGTGTTCAGTTTTCTGCCAAGGCACCAAACGCTAAAGCTGGCATCTGAATTAGCATTTTCACTAATTAAATTGCTTTTACACCTTACAGTACCTCTGTAACAGAAATGAGAGGATTTATCCCTCTTTTTCCTATCTGGCCATTCCAACTTGAAGTCACCTGGATAAGTTTTTAAAAATCCAAGGTATTTATTTCCTTCTCTGTCTCCTCTCCAAGTCTCTCAGGTCAAAGATTTTGCAAAGCCCCTATAATTGTCAGATAAATAAAATCACACTGCTCATAATTACCAGGGACAATTCTGTGTAATTAGATGTTAAGTCTAGTGTCCCTTCTCCTTTATGACTCTGAATAAATACCCATTCCTGCCTCAGCCTGGGAAAAAGCTTGGTTGAAAATGTAACTGCTTTGTTGCTCTCCATTTAATTAAGTACCATTAAAAGCCACTAATTAGATCGTAAGTTTTAAATAAGTTGCCCTAATTACCTTGGGTACATGGTGTATTGAGTCAGGAGGGCAAGTCCTTCAAGCCAAGAAAACTTGGCTCTGTCACTAAGAGAATTAATGGGGCTGTTGGGGTTCTTTTTCCTGTTCATAAAAGGGAAAATGAGAATATAAAAAATGGGATGGACAGCTGCAGGGTAAATATTGGGGTGAAATATGGATACTTGGGCAAAGCCAACCAAGGGATCTCTCATACTGCCTCTCAAGAAAATTTGTTTTGTGTGCAAAATGAAATGATAACATTGTTTTAGAACAGGGTGTACCACATCCTAATTACTTACAAATATTGAATTTAAAAACAGGCTGAATAAATAGGTGAGCAGAAAAGTGAATTAACAGCAACACAGCTCACTAGTTAAGAAACTCAATTTTGTAGTATAAACAACTGATAGGTTTCAATTTTATTCCGATAATTTATAGCTCAGATAAACCGTGAAACTGTTTCCTCATTTGTGATGGGGAGTAGTGAATTCTAATATCGAACTTGGGATGATCCAGTGCTAATATGAAACTATTCTTTCCCACAATAAGCTCTCAATTATTAGTTTTGGAAATGATAACAGTGCCATGGATACTGATGATGATGGTGATATGAACATTTGAAAGTTCTCAATTGAACCCCATTACTGAAGACTCCAAGTGCCTTCTCTGCTTTTGGTTTTGTCCATTTGCTGTGCCACATTCTTAGGTCCTCCTAACAAACCAATCCTAGAACATTTTTTAGGCTCTTAATTAGTCCTAGAACAATGAAAGAAGAAAATGCAGTTCTTACTCTGGTGAAGCTAAGTAACACTATTTGTGTGGTAACAAAAGCCTTTACAAAGTACTACAGAGAAAGAAGCCCAAGAGAACTCTCCGAAAAGGTAATGTCAATGATTCACTTATTGAATCATTCCATCTTAATCTAATTTAGATGGGGTATTTAGTACGTGGCACTGTCATAGAAAGCCTCTCAGAGCCTTCCAGCTGCGCAGTTCTCTATTTGACTTTTGAGGAACTGGGTGAGGGGGCCAAATTTTCTCATGCATAGCAAGTTAAAGTTTCCTTGAAGCCAAGGCCAAGTCTTCTTGCAGCTTCCCAACACGTAGCATAGAGTCAGCTATGAAAGATTTTCTTCTGTCTCTGTCTCCATATCTCTCTTTGCCACCTGCTCCATTTACATGTGGTGTGACAATGGCCATCTGCCTCATCTTGGACTGCACACGACTGCTCAGTTTGAATAGTCAATAGAAACCAGGTAGGATCCCTGACACTACCTTTGGATTTCCTATGGGCAATAACTTGATTGGCCCAGATGGGGTCAAATCTCCATTCTGAGACTAATGATAATTATGTCCTGTATAATCCCCTCTCCTTTAGTGTCAACTAGAGCTAGTTTCTTGATTCTAGTAAATAGCCTAGTGGATTGGTATTACAGCATTATTATACGTTAACAATTGTGCAGGAGCTATAAATATTGGTTCCTTGCAAAGGGAGCCTAAGAAAAATGGAGAATGTTCTAGCATATCAGTTTTAAAACTTAGTTATGTATTTAAAATTGTTCATTCACTTACTCAACCAATATATAAGGAGTATATATTATAGGTAAGGCAATAAGCTAAGTGCCAATAATTTACAGATAAAAGCACAGCTTCTACTCTCAATATATAATTACAGTCCACTGTGATTAAGCTCTGACAACTCTAAGCCCAAGTTTCTATAGTAGTATAGGAAGTATAGCAAACTTAATCTGATTAAGGTGAAGTATGGGCAAGGAAGGTTTTACAGAAGAGATGAATACAAAACTAAGTTAATCCTCAAACAGAGAATGATAAATATATGGGCAGAGAAAGCTGTAGGAAAAAAAATTTATTCAGAGAGTGGGAGAAACATTTATAGAAGATGATAGAGAACAGTCATTTCAAAAAATATTAGCATAAACCAATAAGAACATGGGAAACTTTTTTTCTTTTGCAGTTTTCGGCTGGGCCTGGGTTTGAACCTGCCACCTCTGGCATATTAGGCTGGCGCCCTACTCCTTTGAGCCACAGGTGCCAACAGAACATAGGAAACGTTTTGAAATAGAGTGCAGCATCAGCCTTTATGATAGAGACATCTATTAAATTCTTAGTGTTGTACTAAAACTATGAGTGAGCAGGAAATTACCTTTGTCTTTAGTATGTAAGTCATCTAATGATAGGGAAGGAATTCTGACATGAGAAGGGGGTATTAGATTTTTTTAAATTTCTTTTTAGATTAGTATAAACATACAAAATTGCTTAAAACTTGTACTATAAGATGGTGTGTAATATTATGTTAAAGTAACTATGAAGTTATTTGTTGAAAAATCTTTTAAAAAGATCATTTTGGGGGAAACATTCATTCCTGTACAAAGATTATTATTGCTGTCCAGCGTGGATCAGTGGGGCATTTTCTATATCCCAATTTTCTCCTTCCCTTAGGGACATAAAGCCAAATGATGAGGATGTTTGCAATGATCTATGTGTCTCTGTATTCTTTCTGAGGTCTGAATGACAAGTCAAGCAGAGAAATTGAATTTTTCACTTCTCTAAACACTTTTGGCCCCTAGGAACACTGGAAAAGGTCAAGAATTTTGCAGCACGTTCTTCCCCAGGCTACAAGATCAAAACTTCTTTTTTAAAAGGTTGTTCTAGGCCCAATGAGACAGTCAGTTGTGATGGAAAATATAAACAGCAGACTGTGTCCTGTGTGGTAGCGTGTCCTCCTTTGGGGAAGTTTACTTTGAAGCCAATTTCTCTAGAGAGATTTGTTACTCTCATTAGGGGAATTTGGAGAGAAAAAAAAAATCAGTTTGACATAAACTAGGGAGTGGGTGGATGATGATTCTTGCTTTTCAGGCCCCTTCCCATTTTTTTCTACTTTTTATTTTGCTCTCATTTTTCTGTTTGTCTTTTTCATTTTCTTGTGCGGTTTCTCTCCACTAGCTGCTTTTATATATTTTTTCTTAACTTTTGAACCAATCTTATTGTCAGTTTTTCCATTGGGCCTGTTGATCCATGAGATAGGCATCCTCTAAATTGGCTGACAAAGCTTTCCACTTCTGGTGTTCATGTTCTTGTGTAATCCCCTTCCCTAAGTTGCAAGACAGCATCTACTGTCTTGTTACTAACAGAATGTGATAAAAAGGTACTAGGTGTCATTTCCAAAATGAAGTTATAAAGATAATATGATTTCCATCTTGCTTGTCCTTTTCTTTTTTTTCCTCTCTCTCTACATTTAGGGCCCTCTCTCTATGTAGCAAGGAACTGACAATCCCAACCAATAGCCACCAGGCATCTGAGGTCTTCCAACAGACACATAAACAAGTTTAGAAGGAAATTCTTTCCCGGTGAGATGACAGATGCCTCAGTTGGTATTTTGATTGCAGCCCTGGGAGAGACCTATGCCAGAGGACAATCAAAGCCCACCTGGATTCCTGATCCACACAAACTGTGAGATGGAGAGGGAGCAAGATGGTTGCCAAGTAACAGCTTCTGTGCAACCGGGCTTGGTGAGATGGGGGAGAGAAGACTCCAGGCATCTCTGGTTTGTGCTCTGCCCAAAAATATCCCTTTGGGGACACAGGAAGACAGAAAGAGACTTCTGGACCTCAGGAGGAGGACAAAAGCAGTGGAGAAGTGGCAAGTGGTTGCTTTTGTTGGGTCTGAGGTCATGGCTGCCACAGCTGTAACTGCAATAGCTGCAAGATTGCAAACAGGGAAAGCCTTCCTTGTGGTCTGTTTTGTTAATTTGGACATGAGCACTCGACTGAAGAGAACTTCAGTCACCTTGGGAGAACTTGGGCAAGAGTGCAGGTGACTTTAAGTATTGTTTAGGGCCCAGAACATAGCTGCTTGGCCAGAAAATAGCTAATATTGTTTGTGTGCAGCACACAGCCATTATGAAAGAACTATCCCTGCAGGCTCCATCCTCAGGGTCACAGAGTGAAACTTGGGTTGGGAGACTTTGGGTGAATGATATAGTGACTGAGCAACACCAGAGGCCAGAACTGAGATGCTAGGGAAGAGCAGAGCTATCAGTGTTTGGAAGTAGGAGGGCTGCCTTGTAGCCTCAGCCCTCAGGGGCATAGAGTGAGACTGGTTTTGGCACACTAGATAAGCAGGCAGCAACTGCAGGAGAGATCCCAGCAATAAGTGCTTTCCTGGGAAAGCTTCTGCTTAGCCAAGGTTAACTGTTTAAAGTGTCTTTTAAGTGGGCTGAAGAGAGATTCAGACTCTCAACCCTGCAGGGTTTGAGGGCAAAGAAGTCATCAGAGGCCTACAGTCTCCATCTCATACAGCCGTGTCAGCATTATGATTAACATCTCATACCCCAGAAGATCACCTGTTGCCCAGACAATATTCACCAAGATATACATACTGCTTTTGTTTTGTTTTGTTTTGCTTTTGTTCTTTGCAACAATTTCCCTCTAGATTTTTCTTTTTCTTCTTTTCTTTCTTCATTTTTATAGTTTAAATGTAATTTTCCATTGTTGCCTTCGTTACTAATAAGAACTTCATTTTTGCTAGTGTTTCTGCCCCTGCTATTTGTTTTTTATCCTAATTTTATCCTGTATGGTTTTCTGTTTGTTTGTTTTGATTTGATTTATAGTATTTTTGTCTTTTATATCTATTTTGTGGAGGTAGAGTACCATGTCTGCTCAGGCTGCAAAAGAGCTGCTGACCTCAAGGGAACATTCCAACCCAGCAGCCCCAGAAGTAGGGGGTTTTTAAGATGTGGGTCAAAGTACCCTAACATACATCTTTATTACTCCTGTCTCACTCTTTCTGTGCCTCTCTTCTTTTTGATAATATTCTCTTTTACTCACCCCCGTCTCTTTTCTTTTTCTTTTCTTTAAGTCTTTTTTTCCCTTCTTGATCTTCAATCTTCTCATCCTCTTTAGTCCTATACCATTAGGACTCATGGAAACTGTAGGCCAGAGTCATGGTAAGTTAAAGAGCAAGAGGAAGTAATAGGAAAATTAGCACAAGGAAACGGATAAAAGAAAATGCTTGTGAGGAAGAATCAGCAGAAAAATCCTGGAAACATGAAAAAACAGTCAAGAGGAACCCCTCCCCCCCCACCAAGGGACCATGAGGTAGCACTTCAGAGGGTTCCAGCTATAAAGAAATGTTAGAAATGACAAACAGGGTATTTAAAATAAAGATGATGAAAACCATGAAGGAAATTGCTGAGAAATTGGAAAATAACTGAAAATCAATGAAGGAAATTGCTGAGAAAGGGGAAAATAACCAAAAGGAAATCCAAAACTAGAATCAAATAAGAGATAAATGATATGAAGAATATAGAAAGGATATAACAGAGCTGAAGGAATTGAAGCAGTAAGTTAGGGAATTTAAAGATGCAGTAGAAAGTATGAACAACAGATTAGACCATGCAGAAGAAAAAAATCTCAGAGCAAGAGGACAAAGCTCTTGAGATAAATCATATAGTTAAAGAGGCAGAAAAGAAGAGAGAGAAAGCAGAACATTCACTGACAGAATTATGGGACTTTAAGACGCGTTCAAACATGCGAGTTATAGATAGCTCAGAAGGGGAAGAAAAATGTCCCAGAGGAATGGAAACCATACAGGAGAATATTGTAAATGAAAATTTCACAAATATCACCAAAGATTCTGACACATCCCTTTCAGAGGGATATTGAACCCAGGTTGCCTCAACTCACATAGAGCTTCTCCAAGACACATTGTGATGAAATTGTCCAAAGTCAAGACAAAGAAAAAGATTTCTCAGGCTGCCAGGACTAAGTGCCAATGGACTTGCAAGGGAGAATCCATCAGGGTGACTGAAGACTTCTCTAATGAAACTTTTCAAGCCAGGAGACAATCGTCATCTACATTTAATCTACTTAAACAAAACAATTTCCAGCCCAGAATTCTATATCTTGCTAAGCTAAGTTTTAAAATTGATAGAGAAATCAAATCTTTTACTGATATGCAAACATTGAGGAAATTTTCCACAACAATACCAGCTCCACAGGAAATACTTCAACCTGTTCTACACACTGACAATCAAAATGGACCACCAGCAAAGTAAGCACTGAGAAATTAAAGGACAGAACCGAGGTTTCACAACATTGAAAAGATAAAACTAAGCAACAGACTTCCACAAAATAAGATGATAAGAATGCTATCACACTTACCAGTTATCTCAATAAATGTTGATGGCTTGAATTCCCCACTGAAGAGGCATAGAATAGATGATTGGATTAAAAACCACAAGCCATCCATTTGCTGTCTTTAGGAATACTTAGCCTCAAAGACAAATTAAAACTCAGAGTCAAGGGTTGGAAGACAATTTTTTTTCAGGCAAACAGAATTCAGAAGAAAAGAGGGGTTCCAATCTTATTTTCAGATATATCTGGATTTAAAGCAACTAAAGTCAAAAAAGACAAAGATGGTCATTTCGAATTGGTCAAGGGAAAAATACAATAAGAAGACATTTCAATTCTAAATATTTATGCACCTAACTTCAATGCTCCCAGATTCTTGAAACAAACCTTAATTGGTCTGAGCAATATTATATCTTATAACACCATAATAACAGGGGGCTTTAACACTCCTCTTATACAGCTGCACAGATTCTCTAAATAGAAATTAAACAAAGATATAAGGGATGCATATGAGGCCCTAGAACAACTATGCTTGATAGATATATACAAAACATTCCATCTCAAAGCTAAATAATATACATTCTCCTCATCAGCCCATGGAACATTCCCCAAAATTGATTATATCCTAGGACACAAAACAAACCTCAACAGAATCAAAAGAATTGAAATTTTACCTTGTATCTTCTCAGACTACAGGCACTAAAGGTGAAACTCAACTCCAACAAAAACGTTCAACTCCAAACAAAGGCATGGAAATTAAACACCTTTATGCTGAATGACAAATGAGTGAAGGAAGAAATAAGAGAGGAAAACATTAACTTCCTTGAGCATTACAACAATGAAGACACAAGCTACCAAAACCTGTGGGATAGAGCAAAAGCTGTCCTGAGAGGAAAATTTATCACTTTAGATGTCTACATCCAAAAAACAGAATGAGAGTGCATCCACAAACTCACAAGCCATCTTATGGAATTGGAAGAAGAACAATCTAAGCCTAAACCCACCACAAGAAAAGAAATATCCAAAATTAAATCAGAGATTAATAAAGTTGAAAACAAAAGAATCATTCAGAAAATTAATGAAACAAGGAGTCAGTTTTTTGAAAAATTGAATAAAATAGATAAACCTTTGACCAGACTAATTGGAAAGAGAAAAGCAAAATCTCTAGCAACCTCCATTAGAACTGCTAAAGGGGAAATAACAAAAGAAGCCACAGAGATACAAGAGATTATCTCTGAACACTACCAGAAACTTGATGCCCAGAAATTTGACAATGTGAAAGAAATGGATCAATATTTGGAATCACACCCTCTCCTTAGACTTAGCCCAGAATAAATAGATCTCCTGAACAGGACAATTTTAAGCACCAAGATCAAAGAAACAATTAAAAATCTCCCAATAAAGAAATGCCCTGGTCCAGATTGCTTCACACTAGAATTCTATCAAATCTTCAAAGAAGAGCTTATTCCCATACTGCAGAAATTATTCCAAAAAATTGAGGAGGAAGAAATCTTCCCCCAACATATTCTATGAAACAAACATCACCCTGATACCAAAACCCAACCAAAAAGGAGAACTTCAGACCAATTTCACTAATGAATATAGATGCAAAATTTCTCAATAAAATCCTAGCCAATAGATTATAGCTTATTCAATAAATGGTGCTCGAAAAACTGGATATCCACATGTAAAAGACTGAAACTGGGGTGGCGTCTGTGGTTCAAGGAGTAGAGCGCTGGTCCCATATACTTGAGGTGGTGGGTTCAAACCCGGCCCCAGCCCAGCCAAAACCTGCAGCAACAACAACAACAAAAATTTAGGACTGAAACTGGTCCTGCACCTTTCTCCACTTGCAAAAATTTTTTCAAGATGGATAACAGACTTAAATTTAAGGCATGAAAAGATAAAAATCCTCAAAGAAAACATAGGAAAAATACTGGAAGATATCAGCCTGGGGAAAGTCTTTATGAAGAATACTTTCATGGCAATTACAACAACAACAAAAATAAACACATGGAACTTACTTAATGTGAAAATCTTCTGTATAGCTATGGAGACAACAATGAAAAAAAAAAAAGACAACCTACACAATGGGAAAGGATATTTGCATATTTTTAATCAGACAAAAGCTTGATAACTAGGATCTATAGAGAACTCAAATTAATCCGCTTGAAAAAAGCCAAAAATCCCATATATCAATGGGCAAGAGAGATGAATAGAACCTTCACTAAAGAAGACAGAAAAATGGCTACCAAACATATGAAAAAATGCTCATTGTCCCTAATTATTAGAGAAATACAAATCAAACCACTCTAGATGATATCATCTAACCCTAGGGAGAATAGCCCACATCACAAAATCTCAAAACTGCAGATGCTGGGTGAATGTGGAGAGAAAGGAACACTTTTATACCACTTGTAGGACTGCAAACTATACTTGGAAGGAAGTATAGAGAACCCGCAAAGAAGTCAAGCTAGACCTCCTACTTGATCTGGCAATCCCATTACTGGGCATCTATCCAGAAAGAAAAAAATCCTTTTACCACAAGGACACTTGCACTAGACTGTTTATAAGAGCTCAATTTACAATCACTAAGATGGGGAAACAGCCTAAATTGCCCCCCAAACCAGTAATGGATTAACAAGCTGTGGTATATGTATACCATGGAATACTATTCAGCCATTAAAAAAAAATGGAGACTTTACAACATTTGTATTAATCTGAACAGAAGTGAAACACAATATTCTTAGTAAAGCATCACAAGAATAGAGAAACATGAATCTTATGTACTTAATTTTGATATGAGGACAGTTAATGACCTAGTACCCCAAGGTGGGTGGAGGAAAGGAAGATCAGAGAGAGGGAAGGGGGGGCGTGGGGTCTCGGTGCATGACACACCTTTTGGGGGCAAGACACAATTATAAGAGGGACTTTACCAAACAAATGCAATCAGGGTAATCTGGTTTCCTGTACCCTCAATGAATCCCAACAATAAAAAGAAAAAAGAAAAGAAACTGTGAGATAATGTTTATTTTTTATATACTACTAGGTTTGAGGATGGGTGCTGTGCAGCAACAGATAACTAAGGCAATCCATGTCCATTCATATTTTCCTCTTCACTGACAGGTGTTTTGAACTTCTTTCATTTCCTCTTTTTTCCTGTTTTAGTACCTAACTACACAGAATTCACATTTTTGTGTCAAATCAAAAGCTGTAGGAATCAGAACACTCTACTTTCAGCAAACATCACACAAACTCATGGATCTACAAACGTAATCTGCATAGTAGAAAGATCAGTAGTCTTGACATCCTTTAAGTGGTAAACAGTGATTCCTTTGTGATTTTATTAAAACTATTTAATAAGCACCTATTATCTTTAATACATTGTATTAGCTGATATTTGGGGGGTAAAGTAATGGTACACGTCTCCTTCCATAAAAGATACTATCATTTGGTATAAAATTAAAAAGTAGAAAATAAAGGATCTGTCCAAAAAGGGGCATTCTTTGAGGTCTTCATGGCTAAGAAAGACAGAAAAGCAGATCATTTTTTACTTGGAGGAATTGAAATGGCCCTATAAAGGGAGGATTTTGTGCTAAATTTTGAAAGATACACTGGATTTGTATATATCCATTTGAATTTCTGTGTATGCTATCTCCATTTAAGAGTCTATTCTGTTACATAGAGAACCAACTTCCACTAACTATCAACTATCAACTCCCACTAACAAGGAGTTGATAGGATTGAACAAAAATGCTAAGAATTAAATAAAATTTCTCTTTCTGTGGGCTAGCTTTCATAATCTTCTTGGTGGTTGAGTGATTATCTTTTCAATGCTTTCCTAGCCTTCCTTAACTTTATCTCTGGAGCATTTCTCAACACTGTGTATTTGATTCTTTCCTTAATCAAGGAGAAAAGTATAATTCAAGGAAAAAGAGACAATTCACTATGTTCTGGCATTGGATAAGTATAGCTAATATATATGGTGGAGAGCAGAATTAAGAAGGAAGACTCAGAAGACTAAAATGTTAGAATATTTAAAAAGTTATGTTTGAGGGGGAAAAAGGATAAATCTTGGAAAAAGTGATTTAAATTCATACATCACCTATTATTTATTCCTCAAACTGGGCAGCTGAATGATTCCTGTTTCCTTCTTTTTTTAAATTTCTTTGAAGATCTGAATCAGAACTACAGAGATATTTTAAATGTCTCATGTAGTATTGTGCTCAATCCTGAATCTGCATGGAACTTTGTAATATACACATTTCTTTGTGAAAGTAAGGAGATGGAAACAAGGGATTATAGTCACCTTCCCTTTTTATGTAGAAAATAAACATATTTCTAGAGAAGAGAAAAAGGTAATAAGCCAATGTTTTTAGCTTTGTTCATTCAAATAGCATTTCTATAAGACACATAAGACTTAAATTTGAGTCATGTCATTGTCATTTACTTTTAAGTAACCTTAGTGAAATTAGCGGAAATACATTCCAGTTTTCAATATTAACTGGAAAAAAAGTAAGCTTTGGAAAGCTAAAAGTTTAAAAGCAATCATATTGATGACACAATAATTTACATCCAGGAAACTTTATCATAACAAATTATTCAAAAAAGGGAAAATATAGAGAATAGTCTAAATAATCAAACGTAGGGGAGTGTCATTATATATATTGTGACAGATCAACCCAATAGATTCTTATGCAGCCATTAAAATAAAAATTGAGGTAGAGGAGACCAGACAGATGACTAGAGACCCCAGCGGTCAGATTGTCTCAGAAACAAACAACCATAGATCTGGCATAATTCCAAGAAAAAAAGAACATACAAGAGAGTTTTTTTCCTTCTTTTTTTATTAAGTCATATATACATAGATCATGAATACATTTATGCCTTTGTGGGATTCAGTGTGTTGATTATTTGCACAAATTGGAATGCTTACATCCTACTAATTAACATAGCTTTCACCTCATTTACTTAATCACAATGTTAAGACATTTGTGTTCAATATTTGATAGATTTGACTTTGTACCCTTGCAATATGCTTCATAGGTGAGATCCCACCATTAAACCATTCTCTATTGAACCACCTCCCTTCCTTCCCTCCTTCATCCTGGGCTATAGTTGTGATTCATCTGTCATATGAAAGTATGAGAGATTATAAATTGGTTTTATAGTAGTACTGAGTACATTGGATATTTTTTTTTCCATTCCTGAGATACTTTACTAAGAAGAATATATTCTAGCTCCATCCATGTAAACATAAAAGAGGTAAAGCCCAAGTGCCCATTGACCCATGAACAGATCAATAAATTGTGGTATATATACCATGGATTAGTATGCAGCTTTAAAAAAAGATGGAGACTTTGCATACAAGAGAGTTTTATGGGCGAAGTTGTGGAACATAACAAAGAGGAGCCAGATATCACCAGAGATTAACCTCCAAGAGGCTTCAAGTCCACTGCAAAGGGTAAGTGGAGTGGTTTTTCTCTCCCTTCCTTGCATCTCTGGCAGGCAACAGGCTCCTGAGCTGCTGGAGAACCTTTCTACCCTCAAAGGCCCAAAGCTGCCATCTCCTGTGAACTGGGAGCTTCCTGAGGACAAAGTATCAGGCTTCCAGCCCTTTTGGGTGCTTCCTGTCACCACAAATCTGAACTCAGACAGCAGGCACTACATTGTTTGTCCACTCATTGTGCTTCTTTGTCCTCCCTGGGGGGCCTAAGTATCTGAGTTTTCATCTTGTTCATTCCCACACAAATATTTCCCAACTCCAGTCCAGACTGTACAAGCCACAGGGGACTCGTGGGTCCTGTGTGACTTCAGAGCCTGGACAACCCAGGTGGGATTCTTTTCTGAGAGAGGGACAGAGATAACCAGAATGCTAGATTAGAAAAATATAGAACTATATTATACATGAATCAGCCCAATAGACGTCAAACAATATGAGACCACCCAAAAGCTAATACTCAGATCTTATAGGGGGCAAAACAAAGAAGTATATAAGATATTATTCAGCAAGAGGAATAGAGCACCTTCAGACATATCAATTCTATCTATCAACATTAACAACCCAAATGTCCTAATCAAGAAACAGACTGGCTGAATGGAAGAAAAATTGCAAGCCAAGTGTATGCTGCCTCCCGGATACTCATCTAAAAAACTCATACAGACTCAAGGTGAAGGGATGGAAAAAAAAATATTTCATGCAAATGGAAACCAAAAGAAAGCAGTTGTTGCCATCCTCCTATCAGATGTAACTAAATTTAAATCAACAATAGTAAAGAAAGACATGGAAGATCATCATATAATGGTCAAGAGAACAATTTAACAAGAAGACACAACAATCCAATATACTTAGGCACCTAACACAAGAGTGCCTAACACAGGAGTGCCTTTATGGATCTGGATTCATAAAGCAAACCATATTAGATATAAGCAAAGACATAAACAGCAGCATCATAAACTCTGAGGACTGTAGCACCACACTGACAGAACTGAACAAATTATCCAACCAGAAAATAAATAAATAAATCAGACTCAAACAGGACTCTGGAATAAATTGGCATAACAAACATTTATAGAACATTTTATTACTGAAAATTTATTCTTCTCATAAGCACATGGAATATTCTATAAGATTTATCACATCATAGGCCACAAAACATATCAACAAATTCAAAAATGTCTTCCCAGAAAAGTGGGAAAAAAAACTAGAAATCAAGTCCAAGAGAAACACTCAATTCTACTCAGCAATGGAAATTAAACAACTTCCTACTGAATGATTATTGGGTTAATAAAGGAATTAAAATGAAAATTAAAAGATTCCTCTAACATAATCCATCAATGTTTGTGAGATTCAGCAAAAGCAGTCCTACAAGGGCAGCGCCTGTGGCTCAGAGGAGTAAGGCGGCGGCCCCATATGCTGGAGGCGTTCAAACCCAGCCCCGGCCAGAAAAAAAAAAAAAAAGAAAAAGGAAAAAAGAGCAGTCCTACAGGAACTTTTCCGTCAAAAAGACAGAAAGATCACAAATGAATTATCTAATGACACATGTCAAGGAACCAGAAAAGGAAGAATAAACCACACCCAAAGCTAGCAGAAGAAAAGAAATAACCAAGATCAGAGCGGAACTAAATGAAAAATAACCAAGATCAGAGCAGAACTAAATGAAACACAAAACAAACAAACAAACAAAAAATACAAAGTATTAACGAAACAGAAATTGAGTTTTTGAAAGGAAAAACAAAACAGATAGACCTCTTGCTGGGTTAACTAGGAATAAAAGAAAAAGGATCTAAATAAGCTCAATCAGAAATGTAAAAGGAGATATTACTGATCCATAGAAATATAAAATATTATCTGTGAATACTATTAAATTCTCTACACAAAACATTAAAAAATTTAGAGGAAACGGGCAAATTCCTAGAAATATACCACCTCACAAAACTCAATCAGGAAGAAATAAACATCCTGAAAAAACCAGTAATGATCAAAGAGATTGAAGCAGTAACAACAACAACAAAAATCTTCCAGTGAAAAAATTCATGGACCAGGTAGATTTGCAACTAAATTTTATTAGTATTACAAATAAGAGCTGGTGCCTATACTGCAGAAGTTATTAAACAACATTGAGAAGAAGGAAATTCTACCCAGTTCATTCTATGAAGCCAGTCTGACTTTAATACAAAAGCACGTAAAAGACACATTGAGAAAACTACAGACAGACTAATATTCCTTATAAATATAGGTGTAAAAATCCTCAATGAAATACTAGAAAAATGAATTCCACAGTATACCAAAAAGTAATCCACATGGATTGGATGTGGATTACTTTTGGATGTGGATTACCCCATTGGAAAGGATGGTTCAACAAACATATGAAATGTGATTCAATACATAATCAGAAGCAGAAAAAAGAGCATATGATCATCTCAAAGATGAAGGAAAGAACTCCACAAAATTGAGCAGCCTTTTATTATAAAAATCCTCAACGAACTAGCCATAGAAAGAACATATCTCAAAATTTTAACAGCCATATGTGACGAAACAATAACCAGCATCATAATGAATGGTGATGGTGCAAACAAATCACAAAATATATCATTCTCATGGATCAGTAGAATCAACATTGTTAATATGTCCATACTACTCAAAGTGATTTGCAGATTGAATGAAATCCCCATCAAAATATCAACATCATATTTCACAGATCTAGAAAAAAATTTATTCTATACTTTGTTTGAAACCAGTAAAGAAGCTGAATAGCTAAAGCAATCTTAAGCAAAAAAGACAAATGTGGAGGCATCACTGTACCAGAAATCAAACTATGCAATAAGGCAAAAATAACCAAACTAATATAGTATTGGCACAAAAATAGAGACACAGACCAATGGAACAGAATAAAGAACCCAGATATAAAACCATCCTCACACAGCCAATTGATCTTTGGCAGTGCAGATGATATATACTGGGGAAAACAAGCCCTGTTCAATTAATGGTGCTGGGAAAATTGGATGGTAACAAGCAGAAGATTGAAACAGATCCATATCTCTTACCACTCACAGAAAATAATCCAAAATTGATGAAAAACTTAAATGTAAGGCATAAAATCCTAAGAATTATCAACGAAAATGTTAGAAAAACTCTACTAGATATTTGCCTATGCAAAGAATTTATGAAGACCCCAATGTCAATCATAGCAACAACAAAAATAAAGAAATGAGTTGATTTAATTAAAAAAGTCTGCACAGTTATAGGAAATAATCACCAGAGCAAATAGACAACATACAAAACAGGATAGAATATTTGCAAGCCCCACATCTGATTATAATAACCAGAATCTGCAAAGAACTCAAGCACATCAGCAAGAAAATTTTTAAAAAGTTAAAAAGTGGACAAAAGACATGAAAAGAAGCTTTTCAAAAGAAGATCAACAAATGGCCAAAAATGTGAGAAAATGATCAATGTAATTAATCATTCAGGAAATGCAAATTAACACAACTATGAGATACCACCTTAACCCAATTAAAATTGTTGTTATGAAAAATTCCAAAAACAGTGTAGACACTGTTGGAGGGACTTCAAATCAGTACAGCCTCTATGGAAATCAGTAGAGAGATTCCTCAAAGAACTGAAGGCATATTTACCATTTCATCCAGCAATCTCACTACTGGGTATTTAGGCAAAGTTAAAAAGTCATTTTATCAGGGGCAGCGCCTGTGGCTCAATGGAGTAGGGTGCTGGCCTTATATGCTGGAAGTGGAGGGTTCAAACCCAGTCCTGGGCAAAAACTGTAAACAAAAAAGACATTTTATCAAAAAGACACCTGCACACAAAGGTTTCTTGCAGCACAATTCACAATTGCAAATATATGGAAGGAACCCAAGTGCCTGTTAATTCATGAGTGAATTAACATATATTCTGTTAATATGGAATTCCACACCATGGACTCCAACTCAGCCATGAAGACAAATGAAATATGCCTTTGCAACAATATGGCTGGAACTGTAGACCACTATTTTAAGCTAATTATCTATAGAATGTCCAAGAAACAGCGCAGGAACTTGCTATTAAAAATTGAAACTGAACCTGTTTATGCACAGAGAGAAGTAAAACACAGTGGAAATCAAGCAGGGTGGAGAAGGAGATGGGCAAAAACCTACCTAACAGTACAAGGAATACTATCTGGGTGATGGGCACACTTTTAACCCTGGACTCGAGCATTGCTAAAGTGATCCATGTAAAAAGTGTTCCTTGTACTCCTGTAATATTTTAAACTTAAAAAAGTGAAAATTAGAGAGCAATTAATATAAGTGTGAAAATGTTTGCAATGTGATATTAATAAAAATAAGGCCAAGGTAAATTACATATGATCTATAATTATAACTATATAATTCATATTTGATTATGAAGGAAATTAAGAAAAGACTTAACAGGGAATAAAATCAACTATTTTGTCAGAATATATATATATATATATATATAATATATATATGATTTACATTTAAGGCACATTCCAAAGGGGGATCGGGGACTAATCCCACCAAATTTTTGTTTCATATATTTGTTTATGTGGGGCAACAGGGACTGACTCCACAATTCTTATGCAACTATTAACTTAAACGCAAATTTTCTCAACTCTGAATTTAGGCCAACTAGTAAGGGGCATCTTGCCTATTTCAGTGGGTTTCACCATATCCCCGGCCTTTAGCTGTTATATGCCAGTACTGTTTACCTAATGGTGACAAATATGTCTCTAGACCTCTCCTAATATCCCCTAGGAGAAACCAAATCACCGCCAGTTGAGAAATATTGATTGTATACGTAAAATGTTTTCATTATTTTTACAATATTATTTTTGAAAGAAACACTTAGGAATAAAATAAAAATAATCTTTACCCTTGACCTGTTGTTCTCTTTAGCAACTTAACCAGAGAATAGCTGAACTCAGCATTGTTCTGGTTATATCAGAGAAAGGAGTAAAGCTAGAATGCATGTTGACCTGCTCGGGGAGGGCAGCAAACCCTGCCATTCCTCGGAGTACTTGCAAAATGGGGGAAAGAAATCAGTGCATGTTATATAAGAATATCTTCCCCTGACAGTGCAGAGTATTTTTATCCCAGTGAAAGTTGCCTCTGGGCTCCAAAACCCTCTGTCAGGGAATTTAAAAAGGAAAAAAAAAAAAAGAAAGAAACTAATTGCTGTGAAATATCTTTTTAGGCAACCTGCCCATCACCAAATACTATATATAGGGGAAATGCACACTTCCCTTAGAAGATGTTTCAGTGGAAATCAAGCCCCAGAGGAGTTTTTTTAGGGCCAGGGAAAGTTCTACATACTGTCAGAACTTTAATTCAATTCAGAAAATACGAAAGTTTCAAGAAGCCATTAAAATTTCTACCAAAAAATATTTAAGGAGCCATAGTACTGAATCACCTGGCTTGACCCCTTATTTTGCATTTAGGAAACTGGAAACTGCAAAAGTTAAATCATTTTCTGGTTCAACGTACGGAATTCGTGGCATAGCTCACGATTAAGCCAACTCTCCCTGAAGCTTTTTATCCTTCAAACAAATTTTGTCTTTAGAAGAACATTTCCTTTCTCTACAATTATGAATGAGTGAAAAATAATTTATTTCTAGATGATGATATCTTCCACTGTGTTTGACATACATGTTGGTCTTAAAATAGAATGTAAAATTCAAACATTGTGTCAATAAACATTTACTGAGTGCTATGTGCCACAGCGTGGGTTTATCATATTAGAACAGACATGTAATATACAGCTTCTGCTATTGTCGTAGCCCTGCACATTCTGCTAGACACACGAGAGGCATTCAAACAACGATGATTAGTGCTCTAGAAACAAGGTGGCTTAGATATAAAATTTTCAGGCTCTATATCTTTGCTTCTTAAAACAATGTCTCTACCCAAATCCTTCATTGACCATTTGGCTTCCATGTCATCATGACCTTTAATGCATAAGTGATAACTTGTTACTGGAAGGTTAGTGGTAATAGGTGTGGTAATCTTGTTATTGGAAATAATACCGTCTTAATTTAGGACAAAGGAAACTCCAACAGCCTATCTAAGAATTGTCCCAACTCTGCACCAGAGAAAAAACTGTGGACCTAAAAGTGTTTCAATGATAGAAATCCTTGAGCCTCCTTGAAGTTTCCATTGGATGTTTATTTGAACATACATTCATCACAGGATTTTTTTCTACTCCTAGGGGCCACTTGCATTGTGATAGCTGCTGAGAGAAATTTGGTTTTTGGACTAGATTTGCTACTAAGTTATTTCCATAATGTCTCCAGGGTAGACAGATCCAAAGCATTGGATTCACTGGGCTGGACAAGTAGAGATCAAAATGCTTTCATAGGAAAGACAGGATGATGATGAAATTAAAAAATGTAGCAAGCACGGATACCTGGGGTGATGGAAGATGCATAGGACTGGGAACCTGCAGACTCTGATTGTAGGGTGGGTTCCACGAGTTTGTGGCATGACTTTTAACCTGAAGCACTCCCAGTTTCCTCCTCTGGTGAATAGATACTAGTGGGCCCATTAGTCAGTGTGCAAGAGAAAATATGCTTATTGTAAGTTAATACGATATCCTCTTTGTTGGAATGAGTGGCCATAAAAACTTTGAAAATCACCAATGCCAGAAGATTTCAAAGGAAAATTTTGATATCAAAGTTATTAACACAATAAGAATTTATTTTTTCCTTTAAGAAAATATATACAATCAGATAAAAACAGGTGTTGCATCTGTAGGATGAGAACATTATGATGTATGCACATAAATCAAAGAGTACAAGGTGAATATATTCCGTATTTTATTCCAATTAAGACATATAAATGAATTTTTAGGGCTGTAGTAAATAACTAGATTTGAGAAAGGAAGCAAAACACTAAACAAACAAACAAACGAAATGTAGTTAGTAGTGCCTTAGGTTGGTTTCCCAAAAGCCAAGCTTGAATTGAGAATTGGTGTACAAGTTGTTTATTGAGGGTTCTATGATAAAAGAATCTACAAAAGGGTTGGGGGAGGGACAAGGAAAGAAGATAGGATGTAGTCAAAAAAGATGTCCTTGCATTTGGGGTCTAACTTCAGCCTGTTCCCAGCCAGGGCATCTCAGGAGTATGAATTGCATCTC